>JACXGJ010008877.1:0-25827 GCA_016801105.1 Esox niger
AGCTGCACCTTTTTCTTTACTTTCCACAAGTCAAAAAGGAACGTTTTGAGTGAAGAACAGAAGGGTTCCATTTGCAGTAGTCTCTTAGTTTTAACCCCTCTGTTCCTCACTCAGAAGCAGCACCTTTTTCTTTACTTTCCACGAGTCAAAAAGGAACGTTTTGAGTGAAGAACAGAAGGGTTCCATTTGCAGTGGTCTCTTAGTTTTAACCCCTCTGTTCCTCACTCAGAAGCAGCACCTTTTTCTTTACTTTCCACGAGTCAAAAAGGAACGTTTTGAGTGAAGAACAGAAGGGTTCCATTTGCAGTAGTCTCTTAGTTTTAACCCCTCTGTTCCTCACTCAGAAGCAGCACCTTTTTTGGAAAGGAAACGGTGCTGGGGTCTCCACATTTTTTCCGGAGTTCTATAACGCTATAGCCTATTGCCATAGTATCAATCTGCAGGCTTTCACAGCATGGCGGCCTTGTCTTTACCTCCAGATAAGCTGTTGAACCAACCCCATTTGCACTGTACCATTAAAGGGATACCATGATTTACTGTGTGCAGGACAAGTGGTGTATAATGGAACCAGCCAATATTAGTGAGCGCTAAGCAACCTAAAATACTGTATACAGTGGACACATTGTCAACATTAGTTAGGTGTCGCATCACAGAAGCTAAAGGGCTCTTTGTACTTTGATACTGTGCAAGGGGCTGTTTTCGTCACCCACTAGTCGGTCTTAAAACTGCAGTGTACAACAATGGCTACAGCACTGCCTACTTCATATGGTGAGGTGGTTGTCTAACCATTGTAGACCTTTGGAAACAGTCCAAAGGTTTGGGCGTACATGTGAAATTGACATGCATTTTACAAACCACCCAGACAGCATTGTATGAAATGCATGAGATTTCTTTGCTAGGGCGTAAACTACGCACATAATGAGTGTTTATGTACATGATTTACCGTCAGTGGTGATTTGTGCTGGGATTTATTTGTGCGCTAGATGCTTCTGCTGGGCCTGATTAGATAGAGGGAGCCAACAGGGAGACCGTTCTCCACTTAGTTTAACATGGTCACCAGACTAGCATGTTTTAATTACACACAGGGCTTTTTGGGCATGGTTTGAGAATAAGAGTCAGTATAAAACAGCAACAACACTTGGACTCAAGCTTTAATGTATCTTTTTTTATTTCTTTTTGTGAACTCTGACACAGTTCAGTTCCTCCAAAGACAAACATGGAGAACCCATCCAACGTTCAATCTCTCATTGCAGGGTGACACCTTCGTCCCAGCGGCCTCTCCGAAATGGAGTCGTATCATAAAAAAAAAGAAAATGCAGCAAACCTGCAGTCTTGAACAACCCAGCCGTCCCTGTATGTTTCATGTAAATTGTCTTACACCCCGCCCCTCCCCATTAAAAAATACAAAGTACCGTACTCTTATGTACAAATCAAACAGTACAACAAACGTACAAAAGCAAACGTCAGTCCTTCCAACCTTCCTGCTCCGACTCCACTCTGCAACCATTCAAGCATTCCGTGCACAGCCACACACTGGTGCTTTTTATACACGTATAGAAAACATGGGAGATCAACGTCCCCCCCCTGTTCTTTTTTTTTGGTTTTCATGAACAACAAAAAAAATACGTTTTTAGAAAAGGAAGTTGAAAAAGGTGAGTATGTGACGTGTGCTGGTCTCAGCAGCCCAATGGGCTACGTCAGATCAGATGATGGCTCTCTCCACAGGAGGCAATGAGCTGATGCTCAGATGTCCATCTCAAACTGGCTGTCATCTACAGAAAGGAGAAAAACAAAGGGCGGGGGAGAGGAGAGACAAATATTAACAGCTGTGCACTTCAGGGATAGACAAATCAATGTGAATTCACCACGAGGAGCCCCAAGGCTCTGCATACCCACATCAAACCCCCTGCCTCAGTCATGGCTACTAAATGATATCCTAGCTGGTTGCTGAAGTCAGATTCTTAACAATCCCAATGTTTTTTCTAAAACAGGCCCTTAGAAAGGCCATCAGTCAAAAAGGCTGATGCAGTTAATTCAACAGTATGGGGGGGCCCATGGTGGACAGGTCCAAACCAAAGCCATAATATGGGACTGAGGGTGACAGTGATTCTACTCAAAATTGTGTTAGCCGTGTCCAGATAGGAAAGACAATACATCTCACATAGCAGTGACCCGACAACCCCCTCTAAATCCTCTGTGGGGTGGGGGTCAACCAGGAAGAGGAAAAACAGGGTAAACTCTAATCTCTAGCCTTGGGACAGAGGGGTGAGAGGAGAGTAGACGAAAAGAGGGGGATGGGGATGTAGATGGAGGGAACACTGAGGGGAGGGGGCAAAAGTGGATGGAGAGAGGTACAGACAGAAAGAGACGACGATGGGGCTTTTTCTCCACAACAATAGCCATCTTGCAACCAATAGCAGCAACTGCCAGACCTCAGGCCATGAGATAGCCACACCCTCTACTGCTAAACCAACAGGCTCTATTTAACCGTTTACCTAGCAGCCTTTCTGGAGTTCCTGCCCTGACCTCTAAACACACTCAACTGGACCACAGAACCAGCCTCCCAAAACATAGCAACAGCCCCTGCACTGGTCCACGGTAAAGCTCGCAGCAGCAGATAGCCAGGGCCAAACCTTGGCCTGAGACATCGGCAGATTGCCAGCTGATACGGAGACATGTACAGCTGTTGCACAAGATACACACAGATACTTCTTATTTCATCATTCCTTTGAGTTACATAACAACCTCCGTGATTAGGCTACTTCCAGAAGAAATGATAGATTACTCGATGAACAGGGAAGGGGAAAGTCCTAAAAGGCACATGAGAAACTTCGGGTCTTGAAAAGCATTGACAGAAACGTGGACACGCGCTCATGCTGATCTAGATACGTCCGGGCAGGACAAACAGGTTCCATAAGGACATGCAAAGAGAACATCAAGCCTGCTGCTTGATTACACAGAAGGCAAAATGGAAATGACAATAGGGCAAGCATTAGCAGCAGGCCAGGTAATACCGGGTTTTATCTGCCTGACCTCTGACCCCGGGGTGTGCATGTTCCAATACACATTTGTCAGTGTGGTGACCGTGCATGTGTGTGCAGCATAGATGTCCGGTATATCTACCTGCCAGGTCCTTCTCCTCCTCCAGCTCCTCTTTGAGTTCCTGCAGTTTGCCAAGGGGGTGGTGAGCTGGCACCGTCACCCCGGGGATCTGGGGCAGGCAGCAGGGAGGGGTGCGGGCGACGGGGGAGTTCCGACAGTCCAGTAGGAATTTCCTGTCATAGATGATGCGTGTTCCTATCCGAGGACGGAAGAGGGGGAACGCGGGTTAGTTGCTTTATTTAGTCTAATTACCGTTGAGGCAGCGGCGTAACCAGGCTGTACCATTAAATGTGATGGAGAAACTTGAATGCTCAGAACGAGTGCTCTGCTTAAATGCAAGTGGTCCGGGCCTTGAAAGCAGGCCTTTAATCTTTTCATGTTAAAACAGGGGAGGTGTGTATATACGAGAGCACTCCTCCCTGGCCTTGTGGTCAGAGCTACAAGCCAAACACTTCCTGTTCCCAAACCAAGGAGAGCAGTAATCAGTGGGCCATAGTGAGTCAGGGAAAGGATGGCATTGAGTAGAGAGGGGTGTCAGCGGCCTGGCAGCACCAACCCAGTTCTAGGAAATTGGAGCACACCAACGGGTCATCCTAGAACCAGGCGCATGCCAACCAGAACCAAGCGTGACCATCGACAAACACAGAGACCTCAGTTTAACCACCCTGTAGTACACTACAGATGTGCACTGTAATCATCAGCACTTTCCCTACACAATGTTTGCTTAGGCAGCCTGACAAGGCCTCCTGTGTTAACGTCCCATTACCGAGGCCAGGTTCAATTGAGTCAAAGACATTGATTGTCTCGCACGACTCATCAAAGCAACGGAGATCTGACAGGAAGTTGGACTAAATGAGACCGGAGCTGCATCGACAGAACGTCCCGTAAACACCTGTTTGAGATGTCACACCGATTAGATGTGAATTGGAGGATGTGGTTACCGACAGAAGTCAATGCTGAAGCGCTCTTTGCAGATTATTATTTGGTAACCCGACGGGGCATTTCATAAACAGCTGTTAGATATGAATCATTAGATGCCGCGGTGACTACGCCCCGAGGGACATTAGCCTTGGACAGGATTACATGGAGAGGACAGGGAGTGGTGCCATACATCAGTTATAATTAGAACAGCAGACTGGACTCCTCTCCAGCACACCAGCAGCATTTCAACACACAAGAAAACCCACATTTGAAAACATGTTACGCAACCGCCGCCAGGTCACGCGCCATGCACTGAACAAAAGGGAAACGGGAGTGTGTGTATGTGTGTGTGGGGGGGAATGTACACAGGGGCTCCAACTCCGGCAGAAGTTAAACAGAGAGCACGGCACAGATAAACTACAGCGCCTTGTCCCAAAGTTATATGAAAGGGGCCCTGCTCTGTGGCGAACCCATTTGTTCACGGGGCACATAGCCGGTGTCGTGTAACGCCACTCGCTCAGTCTGTGGAAATGGGACCCCGACACAACGGGGGGTGGGGGTGGGGTTATGTGAGCCGTTGCTCGCCACCACGTCATGCTCTTATTCATGGCAGTAGTCTGTGGCATACACACATCCTCTGGTCATAGGCATAGAGCAAAATGACTAACTTCGAAAACTATTAGGAATGCATTAATTATGGCCAACAAGCACTTGATAAGAGATGTTATAGCCATGTTATAACGATTCCTTGAAATGCATTACTGAGTTGCAGGGGTTTGCCAAAGCCTGGCATAAATAACAAAGGATCCGTAGAGGAACCAAAACTACAGAGCTTATTGCTCTCCTCAGCAAAATCCAACATTCCACTACTCGGAATCCCTCCCTCCCTCCCTCCCTCCCTCGTGGCCTCACTTAAACAATTCTTAGAAAGAGGCCTGGTAGCACTCTATAATTCCCTCACTCCCTTTCCCTTAAGTCTAGCTCACACTCTCGCTCTTTGCTCCGTTAGCTCGGTCCCACCCTTGCTTTCCACTTGGCAGGAACAGAATGTTCTACACTATTCCTGAAATGCACCAGTGCCGCTGAGGGGGCATGCAGAGGGGATATCTCTGGCTCCTCCCCTCGGCTCAGGCCCTTCCCACCCTAAGGTCATAGGTAAAGGAAGGTCCACCAATAGGCTGCCTCTACTCCACCACCACCACCACCACCAGAATGTGGTTGTGCCACATTTGACAGCCATTATTCATGTCACCATGGCTACTTACATACAATCTATCATGAGTTATTCTGATACATAATCACTCCACCCACATCACAATCTGAAAAAACCTTTAGGGGTAAAATACATTTAGGGGAGGCAAAGTGCACTGATAAATTGGTTCCCAACATAAACCTTGAAATCGGTGTCGTTTAATGTTAATTTGCAGCAGAGCAGACAACACCCTGGTACGGGAGTATTTGCAAGTTTAGACTGTGTGTGGTAAACAGGCAGTACTGAATCCCACCAGTACCAGAAACCACGTAAGCAGTGGGTTGAACGAATAAACAAGACTTGTTTATGCAACATAACAAAAACACTTGTTTTTTTCATGTCAATATCCTATTAGGATTCGATGTTGCATTTCAAATATGATTATAGGAAAGCGAGGTGCATAGTATAGGCATTTTCTAACTGAACATTATACGCAATAAACAACAAACGCAACAAGCTGCAAAAGGGAGAAAACAACAGACAGCTACCGTATAGCCTGGTTGGCTAGAGCGCGCTTGGCAGTCATGCAAAAGCTGAGTGCACGGCTACAATGAACTGGAATCACGAGACACTAATAGATTGGAATATAAACTCAAGTTTCGAAACAACTAATAATTTCCATTCCCTAACAAAACTCTCAACAAGTATCAAGAGCAGTTTTCCTTAAATTGGGAAACAAATGCTTTAATATCACAAGATGATTAACTGTAAAAAAAATATTATAATAATAATAATGTGCACGTTGCACGTATGTTTTACTTTCGGCCAGTCGTGGATTATAAATAAATAAAAGCACCAACTGTTACCTCCGGGCGTAGTGGAGAAGAGAGTACCCCCGGGGGTCTGGCTGTAGCAGTCGGGGAGCTGAGACCAGTCCTTCAGGGTGAGAACCCGTGTAGGGATGGGGCAACTCTTCACCTGCTGAGCGTTGGTGGTCATCCTGAGTTTGGTGATAATATCAAACGCAAAGATGCCTTGTGAAGATGGCAGGCCTTTTAAATTCGATTCTTTACAACAGTAAATATCCAAGTACACTGCTATAAGAACCCAAAACAAAAATGTAGCTAAAGCTAGCTAGCTTACAAAAGAAAATAGAACCAACAGCAGTTTAGTTGCCACAGAAGTATTTATGTCAGCTCAGCAAAAATTTTAGCTAGTTAGCTATCAAGACAAAAGTGAACTGGGAAGAGCTGACCATGTGCGCATGAATTTAACAACTGCCAGGATCACAGCGACTCAGGTCATGTGATTTGTTGTGATTGCAACAGCCGAACACGATCTACTCCATGGGTGGAGCCACGCTGGTTCACTCAAAGATTCGCTCTGCCTGTGATGTGTAGGGTGGTCCAACCCGCTGTCTCTGTGGACCGTTGATATGTGTAGGGTGGTCCAACCCATTGTTTCTATTGACCGTTGATATGTTCTCCAAATTAATCCAGAGAATGTAATCAGAAGTGATAGCGTTAAGTGCATATGTTATGGGGATAGTGTTAAATGCAAAAAAAATCAGCAGAAACAACACCAAGGATCAGACAAGAATCTCAATTAAAATACGAATAACGTGATCAACAACTCCACAGGATGTGACCAGTGTGCAAACACTGGATGACTGACACGTCTCGCCATAAAGACATTGCACAACACTAATTCGTTATAACAACCGTTTTTAAGAAAGGGAAAGGTAAGCCGTTATACAAGTAGTAGCCTGAGCATTACTTTAGCTAAAACACATGCAGTACAGGAAGTGAAATGTATACTGAAGACTTCTCAGAGCACTGCATATACATTCTATTTTCACAAGATAGTGTCCGTACCAATATTATAAAATTAATAAATATTCAATATAACTATACTTTAAATATAAAAACTGTTCCTTAGATTATATATTCTCATTAAGAAGTTATATGTTAGTGTGTTTACTCTTCAACAAATAATAGAAAATACATTGTCGGTATAATATGTCCATGCTGCACAATGAACATCTCACCAACGTGCTGTACACAAAACTTTTTCCCCTTGAGATACTGCTAGTGATTGATGCACAGTTTTTATTGATTGTAACCCACCATGGGTCTTATGTTCTTGTGGTTGAGAGGTCTTTCACCTTACGCTCATCATATCGGCGAATGCAGAAATTTCACTCATAACTATGAAATTACGGATTCAGTATATAAACCCTACAAATCTGCGAGACGCAAAATTAAACCTATTTCGCAACCATCTTGGGGCAGCTCGGCTAGTTACTGTCGCCACCACAAAACTAGTACATGTAAATTCGTCCGTGAAAATAGCATGAATTCCTTTGGAGGACTGCTCTATGGGCCAATAAATCCGACCATGGCGCCTTTCAAGCCAGTGTGTTGCGCAGACACACAAACTGTGGTGTATTATTTATGCCAAAAAATACATTTAGTGGTGAAACGTTCATCCAACAAAAGAAAATAAAACATAATATATTTTGAGAAACGTTTAGTTTGGCGATATAAATACACCCCATATCAGGCGCTCTTGCATGTTGGTTCAATGTCTACAAGCAACTACAACACCTTGACTGGAAAAACCATACCAAATTCCATAGAATGATTACAACTCCGACACCAAGCCATGTAACTGACCTTAGTGTTACATTCTTTTGTGACGTGGGCTACTAGCAAGAGGTTAAAAAGTCGAGTTGGACGTGAGTGCCGTGAGCAACGTGACCATGCTAATGGTGCGTTCATAACCAAATAGAAAGGTGGTGATTACAAGTGTCACATTGGTGATTGGGTAAATCAACTAAAACAAAAAGGGTGGAGCCAGGAGGGAGGAGTTGGCACTAGGACAGGATTCATTTTGGAACCAGTCTAGCCTGTGTGAGTCCGGTGAACTGCTGGTCAGCTCTAAGTTTCTGTATGCTACCTAGTCAAACCTGTCCAGGCGTACTATATTAAGGAGTCTATGTTAGTTAAAATGACCTGGGGGAAGTCTCAGCACTCTTAAATGGATTCTTCTCCATTCAGGAATATATATTTTCATGATTATCTGTGAAAACTTAGTAGTGACCTGCCCTTCTACCCTACAAAAGAACTCAACCAATCTATTTGCTGGAACAACAATGCACATAGCCATACAAAAAAATCTGTCATTTTTTATTCAGATCTCAAATTTGATTACCAAGTAAATACTGTTGTCAGAGGTAACTTTTTTCAGCTCTGACCATTGCCAGATTGAAACCCATTTCCCCTTTCAAGGATTTGAAGACAGTTATTCATGCGTTCATTTCCTCCAATCTGGACTATGGTAACTCTGTATATGGAAGTCTGTCAGTCTTCCTTGTCCCGCCTTCAGCCTGTCCAGAATGCTGCTGCTAGGTTTTTAACGGGTACAAAGAGCACACCACTCCTGTATTATCTCCTGTCTCCGCTGGCTACCTGTTATATAGGATTGATTAAGTTTATTTTGTTTTTAATGCGCTACATGGATCAGCACCCTCCTATATTTCTGACCTCAGCCACCACTCTTCTTCAAGGACCCTTAGGTCTTCCAACCACCTGATTTTGTGTGCTCCACAGTCCAACTGAAATTTAAAGGAGACTGTTCCTTTTCTGTTGCTGCTCCAAAGTTGTGGAATAGCCTACCTTTATATATACAAAAAAGGTGGAATAGCTTTCCTTTTTCCAAATCCCACTTAAAGATCTGTCTTGTTTCTTTAGCATTTGAGTCTGCAAACTGGTAGGAAGTTTGTGTGTTTGTCATGTCTTATGAAAATATTTAGTTACCTATGTCTTAATGCTTGGTTTATTTTGCTGTCCAATATACTGTTTGATTATACAGCACTTTTGTTGGCACTAATTATATTTAAAAATACATAAATACATTTGACTTGACTTGAGAGCTGGGGGCCCTAAAGTACCAGACACTTTTTTCAGCGGCACATTGAGTTCCACAGAAACGTTTTCAATATATTTTATCTTTTGGATATACTTTGTACACATTTCTTTACCCCATGAATGTACATTTACAAAGTACACAGTACCTTAATGTCAAAGGTTTGCTTTGCAGTTCAGTACCCAGCAGAGGGTATCTACAGAAACTGTAGAATCTTTCCTGAGATCATGTGAATCACTAGAATTTAGAACAGGTGTCAGCCAGTTAACCTACCCAGAGATCTTGAAGGTGACTGGTTAAACCTGAGCTACTTCAGTGTTGCCATTACAAGGTTGAGGTAGAGGCCTTTCCAACAATTAAATTTCAGTTTGGCATTAATATCAGTTCATTTCACAATAAAAAAATACCCCTTAAAGGTGTGTAATATGGTTGGTAGATACAGTAAGAAAAAAAACACCAGAAAACTAATGGCACAAAAAATTGAAACTTTAAAGGGGTGTACATCTATAGGCAGTTTGAAATTATACACAAAAATGCACAGCCACAACAACTACATTTCAATATTTTTATTGAATATTAAGGTAAATATTTCACATTAATACAGGCTACGTAAAGTAGAGCCACTATACGACATGAAATTTACTCTCATTTTAACCCTTTTTTTAGTATGTAAACAATTATACAGGTATTTACCACTCTAAAAGGTATTCTGATCTCTCTCTTTAATCATCACTCTCTAGTTCTTGGCTGAGAATCGTTAGCTACGTTGTCATCATCTTCACCAGGTCAAACTCTCCCCCCCAGGGAAAGACAGAACGCTGTATGTCGGTACGTGGGTCAAAGTCCTAAATCTCTAAGCTACACAGAGCATGGAGCCTGTGGGACGATAGGCAGTCACCATCAGTTTGGTTGTTCATCAGACATCATCAGGACCTAAACAGAAATAGGGCCTAAAAGGTTCCTGGGGGACAGGAAACACTTCTGACCCAACACCGTAAGAGCCCTTGTCCAATTTTTAGTATATTTCTTTATTCCTTATTTTGAGTTAGGCACATTAAAGAACGGTGTCAAGATAATTTCTCTCCAATTCTTTGCACTCTGGTCTCTACTAAAGTTAACATGTACATTTCAGGTTTTTTTTGTCTCGTCAGGCCTTTTTGTCAGTTTGAAATTAAATTAATGTCTGTGCGTGTTTGTGGGTGCGCGTGTGTGAGAGACGTGCGGTGTGGTGTGTGTGTTTGATTGCTGTAGACCCTTGCCGGCTAGTTGACGTGATTCAGGTGCACGTGGGGAGCCCAGGTACCAGGCCACACCTGAATGGGAGCAGAGCAAATGGCGGAAACAGGAGATTCCATTAGCAAAGAAAACTCTGGGTGTGCATGCGCGGGTGTGTGTGTGTGTGCATTAAGTCTCACCTGCTGTGGGTCTGTGTTGTCGGTGTTGTTGGGGACCACCTTAATGATGGGGCTCCAGGCAGGGTCAGCGGTGTGCAGGCCGTTGAACATGGGACCCCCCGGACCCTCTCCCATAGGGGGGTGGGGCGGCAGCATGGTCCCTCCATACATAGACATGGGCATTCCCTAAGGACAGGGACCACCGGGTCAGTACACACGTCGCAGTAACACCACCTGCCAACTATGTATGTCAGCGGGTTGCCCGGTAACGCACCCAGAATGCGTGTGATTAAAGAGCACAAGCACGTTTACCGGTATTTCTTCTTATTCTATCCCTCATGTAAGCTGCCAAAAGGAACTAAGGGCTTTTGTTGTTCACAAAGCTTTTACGCCACAGGCAGTTCAAACTCATCATGCAAATGGTTAGTAAATGTACTAGAAATGGCTATTAATATTGCATATCAATCATGTCCCTATAAGCTTTCTACTTAGGCACTCCACTCTCACTGTTCTTTAAAGTGTTTACGCAGAACATCTCATTCCCTGACTTCTGTAACAGCCCGGGGCGCGGGTTTATGCTGTCGGGAGACGTGAAGGTCGTCCAATCTCATCAGCGTATGTGGTAATGTTTCAAGCAGTCAGATGTCTGTTACTGGCCTACAGCCTGGGTTGAGTTTATTTTCGGGAGAATATAGATATTTTCCCGAAAATCCTCCCTGGCCTGGTACCGGTCCAGGACCTGGTGGTTTGGAAACCTGAAATTGCGTCACTGCATGAGGACCTGATGGTCAATAAAACAATATGGTCTAAAGCACTTTCATTCACTAGTATTTCCATCCATGTACAAAGTGCATTCTTAGGTGTGCTAGCTCAAAACCAAGCACAACTTGAGAAACCTTTAAAACTCATTAGAATTATTAGAATCATCGTCACCACCTTCCGCTGGGATCACCTGGGCCCAAATTGTAAAAACAAACTCCCAAAAAGGAGTGTGCAAACTGCCAGTGGTCATATTGCCTGTGTTGATACTTAGGTTTTTTTTAAACAACAAACCGGACAAAAGCCCGGAGGTCGTTTTCCACAGTTTTATCTAGATATGCCATTCAAACATGCAGACTTGACTCAGCCAGTTTGTTACAGCAAACTGTAAAGCTTTCTGTATTCCCATTTCCACTTCAAAACAAACAAGCTCAACACATTTACTTCAGTCAATGCTGGGTTCAAGTTTTTGTCAGATACAGAACCACAACATTCTACCATTCCAAGGAAGGGGAACTACTGTGTCAAAGTGTGTGTGTTCATATGTGTGTCTTACCTTGGGGAAGTCCATGTAGTTGCTGGGATGGTTGATGTGTTGCTGGTGGTAGTTGTTAGCTGGGTTAGAGATGCCAGTGTCATCCTGCTCCATGGGCTGGTGCTGCGAGAAGTTCTGGTCCGCCTGCAGCCCAGGGTGAATCATGGGATTCCCCATCAGAGGCTGGGACCAACCTGACATGGCTTCTGGAGGAGAGGGAGACCGGAGATGTGAGAGGGGTAGAGACGGCGGGCGTAGAGTGTGTGTGTGTGTGTGTGTGTGTGTGTGTGTACTCACCAGAGGCACTACCTACTCCAAAGGACCATATGCCTCCCTGCCCTACAGGGGCAGTGTAGGAGGTCTGGAGGAGAGGAGGGTTGACGGTGGTCTGTCTGATCCTAGCCAGTCTCTCTGTTCCGATGGGAGGGGGCACCTTCCTGTCCTGCTGGCTGCTTCCCTGACTCTGGCCCTGGCCCTGCTTGGCCTGGTGGGGAGTGGGGGCGGAGGGGTCGGACGATGACACCGTGGAGGGAGGGGGCACCACCTGGGACTCACCTGGGTGTGGGTTCAAAAGGAACCGTTTTAAAATCGGAGGGTTTTCATGACAAACTTTGTTTGGTGTGTGTGGACTCCAGCAGTGTGTGGGCACCTGACGTGGCAGCGCTCCAGGGATGAGGGGAGAAGTGTTGTCGGCTGAAGGAGGGCGTCCCCACCGCTGCCGGACCGTGCAGGTAGACCTGACTGCCCGACATGCTGGTGGCGTAGCTGGTCAGGGCTACGAGAAGAGAAGGACCGGAAACATTAGAAGCCTGCAGACTGGATATTAGACTGGCCGACATACTGGCAGTGTACCTGGACAGAGCTGTACGGGACAGGGGGAGCGTTAAATGTAAACGGGGAAACAGGAAGCCTTGTTTTGGGACCACGGAACCTTTTAACACACCACAAAGCTTTGACCGGGAATGGTTTGTGACGGACTCCACAGACGTGAAACAATTCCTCTTCTCTTACCGATAGGACTGTTGACCATCCTCTGTGAGGCAGAGCGGTACCCAGGAGCCTTGGAGCCGTCTGGGGGAGGGGGCGCCATCATACCATCCATCTGGCCCATGCCCATGTAGGCCTGGGGGGAGGAGTACTGCTGCTCAGAGGGGGAGCGGGCAGGGAGGTGGCATGCACCCCAAACCTGGTTGTTACCCGCCTGGTGACAGAGACGGGGTTAAGGAACAGATTCACAGTCAACCGAGAGCCAGAGGACGGGTTTGAATTTAGAAGTAAAAGAGATTGTGACATGAACACTAGCATAATGTGCCAAGCTTGCTAGCTAAGCCAACAACCTCGCTGTGCACACCTGACTAAAACACATTCTGCCGATTAAAATAAATAATAATGCTTAAAATGGACATAGCTGATTTTGACCTGCCACTTACTGAGTCTGGCTTTAAGGGGTCTTTGCCACCCACCTGGTTGTTGTTCTCGAACATGCTGCTGAAATGGTTGAAGAGGGCCGCTGGGCCGAAGTTGGGTGGCATCGGCTGAGGCTTGGCCCCGCCGTGGGCTTGCTGCATCTGAGAGCCGTTCATCAGGCCCATGGAGGACTGGGGGTGCATGGAGGGGGCCTGGGAGGGGTGCGGGCTCTGTTTGGGCTGTTGTTGCTGCGCGTTGTGGGGTATGAACTGCTGCTGGTGGTCGGGGTGCTGGTAGTAGGGGCCCGTCGGGGGCTGCATGCGGTGGGAGACGCGGGGAGCGGGGGCCGAGAATTGGGGTACGGTACTGCTGGTGTGCGTGTGTGAGGGGGCGGAGGAGGGCGGGGGGAGGTGGGAGCTGGGCTGTGAGGGGACTAGAGGAGGAGGGGGTTCTGAGCAGGAGGTTTGGAGAGGAGGGGGTTGGTGCTGCTGCTGGCGGGGCTCAGGTTTGGTGGCTTGGGTCAGGGAGGGGGCGCTAAAGCAACCTGAATTAACCCCGTCGCTGACCGGCTGGGCCTCCTGAGTGAGGGAGGGTGGCAGCTTGTCCTTGGCCGGGGGGGCCGAAGGGGCGCTGGGGGGTGACTTGGGGGGCGACTTGGGGGGCTGAGCGATCGGGGCCATCTGGGGTTGAACTAAAGCATTAGTAGACGTTAAGCCCGTGTGTTGGTGGGCGGGAGACCCCGTACCTCGCACAGTATGACTACTACTGCTGACAGCGGCGGCGGTAACCACGGACACAGAGTTGGCCCCTGTGTGCTTGGGTTCAGAGGCGAACAGCTGTTTCCTGACCGAGGAGGGAGTGGGGGCGCCGGGCAGGGAGTTAGGCGCGTGTGGCGAGCCTGTTGCCGTGTAACTATTAGAGACGCCGGCGCTGGTCGTGGTGGAGGCGTTACCGACCTCGTTATGACCGGAGGGGTTGGACCTGGCCTGGCTGACTCCACTGCCGCCGCCGTGCTTTGGGGAGCCGTTGGCGCTGCCGGGACTCACGGGCCGCACCGGGAACGGGCCCCAGGTGCTGGGGGCCGGTGAGAAGGTCCCACCGAACTGGGCCATGGGCAGCCGGGGGTGTCGGATCTGGTGCATGGTCTGGGCGGCCAGGAGAGCTAGCTGAGGATGGGCGTAGGCCAGGGGGAGGGACACGGGGAAGGGCTGTCTCACACCCGAGGACAGACCTTTACCCGTCTTACCCCCCGCCTGGGAGGAGGACGATGACGGAAAGGACACTCCCGAGGTGGTGACCAGGGAGGCCAGGGCCTTAGCACCAACAGAGGGGTTAGAGTTGACCCCGGAGGAGGAGGAGAAGGGGGCTGAGGAGGCCTTGGATCCCGGGGCCCTGATGTGGTTCCTAGGGATCAGGTCCTCCAGCTCCTTGGCCGGGTCCTGGATCAGAGAGTTGATCAGCTGGACTGCGTGCCGCGTCGACTCCGTGCCACCTCTGGAAGCAACCATCACAACAGAAGGGGTCAAGGGATGTTTTACAGATTTCCCGGAGATCACATCAACACACTGTCGTCTAGGCTGTTGACCGGTGCAATATCAGGCCACAACCACCAGAGGGCCCCGTCTCTCCACTACCTGATAGTGATCATCCTCTCTCCGTTTTTGTCTTTCTGTTTGTCCACGTCTATGTGTGCTCCCGTCACGTCCTGGATTGCTGTGATGTTACAGCCGCCGCGACCCATGATCCTTGACACCACGGATGCCGGCACAGACAGCTTCTTAGACCTGCAGGGAGGGAGGGATGGAGGGGTACGGGGTTTAGACCCAGGCTAAAGGGCTGACTACTCACTTCCCAACTCTGATAGTACCCACCGTCTGACCACCTCCTTCCAGCCCTCCTCTCTCTTCTGGCCCCTCTTGGGGCTGGTGAGGCTCTTACTGTTGGGGGAGGTGACGGGAAGAGACATGTTCTTAAACGGTGACGGCAGAGAGCTGCTGGGGGTCAACTCACTAATGTCTGGAGCTCTGAGGGGAGGAAGAGGATGTCATTAGGTTGCCGTACATACAGACGTTCTGTTTTATACTAGGAACCGTTCTGTTTGCTTGAACATATTATGTTAAATAATAAAAATAAATAATTACAGTACAATAAAAATTGTTTTGAATGTTTAAAACCCAAGTAGAACGGATAGTGGAGCTACAGCTTCCACTTAGTCTAACCATTACATCTAAAGTTAACAAAAAGGTAATAGATAGGAGGAAATATCTGTACAAATTTTTACAGTGTGGAAATATAACTGTCAACACCGCAGTGAAGGTGCCCAAAAAACGAGTCTAAAACATGGTGTTTCACGAGGAACAGGATACTCACTTCTGTGTCGGTTTGGAGATGGAGACGGTGACTTGGTGACCTGGATGTAACTGAGGACAGTGTCTCTTCTCTGGGCCCGGCTGCAGGCTGTGAGAAGGGGCCGAGGACGAAGAAGAGGACGAGGAAGAGGACGAGTAGGAGGATGACGACGAGGGGAGGTCCGGGAGGAAGTTGAGCTCCTGGCTCTTGCCCCCACTGCTGCTCTCGCTGGCACAGTCGGTGCTGTCCAGGGGGTCAGAGTCACTGGTGCCCCCCGTCACCCCGCCGCCCCCGCCCCGCGGCTCGCCCTGGATCTTGTTCTTGTCGGCCTTATACTGCGCCAGCACCACCTGCTGGATGGAGAGAAAATCACCACACAATAAGTTGAGGCATGTTATTCGCAGCCACCCGGATAAAAATAAAATACTACTTAGTCGATAACTCAACAATGTGCTACTGAAATTATATGTTTTCCATTAAGTCCAACAGTGCAACACTCATACAGATAATATTTTATAACTGCGTTTCTGAATATCCTGTGACAGCCCTAGTAGCTTTGAAGATGTCTCATAGAACATAACCAGGCTACATAATGTTTTGCACAGAGAATTTCTTCATGAGAAGTAAGGATGTCCAATTGAACGTAGATGAATGGACTGACCTGTGGGTCCTGTAGCATGATGGGTTCACTGGGGGACGACTCCTTGGTCTTGTTCTTCTTGCTCTTGCGGTTGGCGCTGGGTGTCGGGGCAACGCTGGCCCTTTTCTTACCGAAAGCACTGCTGAAGCTGGCCGAGGTTGCCGGGATACCGATGGTGGTGGTGGTAGTGGCGCTGGGGGGGTCGATGGGGGGGTCCGCTTCTGGGGTGGGGGTTTGAAGGGATAGCAACATTACATAGCTAAACACGTGTCTCTCCTGGAGAATAGTTGGAATTGACTAAAATCCTGCTCAACAAGCCACTGCTTGGCAACAAGCCAAGTGCCGACAAATGTTAAAGTGAGCATTTTGAGAAGATGGGTATTAAGAGTGTATCGTTTACCGTCAGCAGAATCGTCGTCCTCCTTCTGCTCCTGCATTTCACTGTCCTCCTCCTCCTCTGTCTTCTGTTCCTGCTCCTCCTCCTCCTCTTGCTTCCTTTTCTGCTCCTCCTTCTTCTTCTTGCGTTTCTCTTTGCGTTTCTCCCTCTTGGCGGCGAGGGCCTGCTTCTTGCTCTCCTCTCTGGATTTCTCGAGGTCCAGCTCCTTGAGGAGAATGCTGGCGTTCTTGTTGGCCTCGGCAGCCTGCTGGTCTTTGGCTTTGACGATGGTCTCCATGCACTGGTGACACTTCTTCAGCAGCTCCTGAGAGACGGGGTGGAGACAGTAAGTGGACCAAACTAAATCACCAGACATGCAGACATCTGACTGTCAGCCACATTCGGCCGACGTTCCATCGTGACATACGGGGGGAGGCGCGTTACCTTGTCAGCGATGGTGGCGATGTATCTCATACACTCAATATCTGAGGGGAACTGGTTGACCTCCTTCACCAGGTACTGAACCACCTTCACATGACCCTGATAAACCACACCGTCTCAGTGAGTTTTCAATCAACATCCAAGGCGTTTAAAAAACGGCCCTGTGGTGACGTGATAACAACAAGGCGGGAATTTAAACGACGTAATCCGAAAGCGTTACATAGTGGGTACCTTGCGGAAGGCCGCCATGAGAGGTGTGATCTTGCGGTTGTCCGCAGCGTCAACGTCGGCCCCGGCCTGCACCAGCAGCTGCACTACGTCAAAATGGCCGCCGTTAGTCGCCAGCCATAGAGGGGTGTTCCCTTTCTTATTACGCACGTCGATGTGAGCACCTCTGAACACCAGGTGGAGAGGAGACCATAAGGAGGGACAGACACGGGATCAAAAAATGGACCAAAATACAGTTTTTACATGCATATCCACTAATTCCTTTGGGTAGCGAACACAGGACCCACAGATGCAGGAGAATAATTGGCCAATTGATTTGGTTTATGAAATAGGTTTCAAACTCACCGGTTAATGAGCAGCTCACAGAACTTGTAGTGGCCCTTGTCGGCTGCGATGGTAAGAGCAGTGTCCCGGGACGACGGGACAGGAGGGGCGTTGACATCGGCCCCTTTATCCAGCAACACCCGGCCCACCTCCGCATAGCCCCCCGACGCCGCTTCCATTAGGGGGGTCAGCCCGGTCTGACGGGGGCAGGGCAATGTCAACATCACAATACTCTTACACACAGAGAATATGTACACAGTCGTGACGTTCGTCCTCCAGACCGTACCTTGGCCCTGTGCTCAACGTTGGCCTTTCGGTCCAGCAGCAGACTGACCACCTCGGCTCGTCCCTGGAAGCAGGCCAGAGTCAGGGCCGTGTTCCGGTTGGTTTCGATCTGCGCGTTAATGTCAGAACCCATGTCCAACAGAAGCTTGACCGCCGGCACGTGGCCGTTCATGGCCGCAAGCATCAGGGGAGAGATGCCCAGCTTACTGCCCGTCCTGGAGGGAGGGGGGAAGGAGCAACGGGGGAAGACCGTAAGATCAGTTAAAGAGAAAATGACAGTATTTCATTGACATGAAATGTAATTCAAATCTGTCCAAATGCACCACATTAATAATAGAAAGTATTTGTTAAAATTTTTTGCCAAGCAAGCCCATAGATGTTTTCATACATTCTTATTTGGGAATTATGTAGAGAAAAGTTTAAATCATAGGCCAGACACAGAGGTGATGGTCTAGCATCCCATTGTGACTCTGAGACCAGCATGAACAGGGATACTGAGTCCCAACACCCAGCTCCACACATGTTCCTACCAACACAGGAACACATCCTCTATTCACTTCAATCTGTTGACAGCTTGGTCATTGCTGGGAATTGAGAGAAGTCTGAATGCCACGTCTCTAAAATTCCTCTCCAACACTGCTATGCATTTTGGACAGTAATAAGATCTAAGGAGTTTGAAAAAATGTCCTAGCCACAGAGTGGGAAAGAGGCCTGTGTCCATTTCACCGTCAGCTGTACACATCAACGACAAGAATAACTAATTTCGGTGAGGTGGGCTAAAATCTAAAAGATGTAACAGTAGATAGACCCACTTAATTGTGTCACGTTGATGCAGGCTATCGAAACTCCACTTGCTCTTCTGTAGCCTGTCAGACGATGCACTCCTTGGTCAATTTGATAGATAACTAAATTAAAAACTGTTCACACCCATTCGATCAATGTCAAAAAAACAATATGGAACTGATCATAAACCTATGAGATTAAATTAAATAGTATGGCATGAAATATAAAATTCGAGGCATGTCAAACTATCACCATTTCAACCGACGAATTATGTCACCCACTTGCAGTCAGTTTCCCCAGAACAAACACCTTTTAATCGACTAAGCATAGAGCGGATCAACAGAACTTATACTTTACTAGACATACTAGTCCCACATATGAATAATAGCATTTACATCATTTAATATGTTGACCTACACATATTTTGTTGTCAATCTGAGTTAGATGCCAACTAATCTCCTAAATACATGCACATAAAGGCATGAAGATGTGGACTGAGAAAGTGGGATGTTAACGGATTTATTTAATCAACTGTTTTCCTATTTAGTCAGCATTCTAAAAGGTTAAACAGTCCCTTATTATTCCCCTGTGTGGTTTTCCTTACTGAGAAATGACGAGGCAAGACATTAGAAGAGCAGTTGGGGCTTGCAAGTGAACAGTCAGCGCATTCTGCTGGAGATCTGGCAAAAGTTAATTTTGTGTTATTTTGCTAGTATTGCCTTGATGTTTAGGTTCGGTTCATAAAATAAATTACTGTGAAGCCTTTAGTTTCTACAGGCTTTTGTCCTACATATAAATTGACCATAATCATACATATTTGAAGTTTTATGTATAATTTGAGAATGAGTTTGAGTAACCGGTATCATTTTCATTACTTGATCACCAAATTGTTATTTTTTAAAAAGCTGTATACTGTGTTATTCCCACACAAGCCTTCTCTATTCTCTGTAGCTCTGTGAAAGTGGTGGACTGATTTTAAGGAAATGCTCTCCAGGTCTGTCAGCCTTGTTTCCTTGTGTGTTACGCAATTCAAGAATGCATGGCAACATACATAGGTAGAGAATCGTCCCTACCTGGAAACAAGAATCCAACTGCATTGCACTCAATATATTTCTGTAATTTGCTACAGTTTGACCACTAAATTACCGGAAATTTTATACTGTGATATGTATGAATATGGAATGACTCAGTTGTAATCCTTAGGCATGACAGAGTAATTCATACACTGGGTAACGAGTCAATGTAGTGGCTATTCCCCTAATGTTGCAGTAATGATTTCAGAATGGGATGTTCAATACATTACGCTGATATTGAGCTATCAGAAGATGTGCTTCTTAACACTTTCCAATACGTTTGTGTGGTGGATGAGGTAGCATAAATGGTGACTTTTTACTATATAAATGTAACAAACTGATAACGTTATAAAGTTGCTTTAAATAAAAAAATGGTGTAAGAAACACTGATAGAATTCTATTGATCTTCTTGGAAAATAACTTGTCCAAGGAAGGTGCTTCGTTGTTGGTTTCATTTTAAGTTTTTCCACCCTACAGATTTGAACTAAAGGGGTCACGTAGCCATCCTTCCTGTTGTGCTTCACAAACCACGTACCAGTCTTTGATTTACAAGTTGATTACAAAATCTCTCTTAATTTTAACTAAAAATCCATCCTGCCAAAATGCCCTACGTAACGTCAAGATGATTTGGCACAAACCGAAATTCGATGTTTTAAACCCATTTCATGATAGTTTTGTATCTGCAAAGTATTTACACGTTTTAATTCGAATAGAAACAACTGTTTTAGAAAGACTTGTTTGCCTTAAAAAACAGACTTATCAGTCAAAGACAAAAAAAATCAATTATTTTCCTGGCCAGTACCTGGAGTTAATCTCTGCTCCGGCATTGAGGAGGATCTTGATTATGTTAACATAACCTCCTGACGCCGCCAGGCTCAGAGGAGTGTAGTCTGACACATTACGATGCTCCTTGTTGGCTCCTCGCAACAGCAACAACTCCACCACCTAGAGGAGGGCAGGGGGCAAGGATGGGGAGCTATTCACAAGATAACCTTAAAGTTCAATATAAATACGCTAATTCAGACACTGAGAAGGTAAATTATCCAGTCGAGTATTTTAGATTTCAATAAGCAAAATAGGGGCGGATTCAAAAAGCCATTTCCGTTGATTTGATGACTCGTTCCAGTGAGGTGATTAATAAATAGCCAAACGGTGAGAATAAAATATAACCTTCAAAAAACATATCCTTAGGATTTCTGAACCATGTACCTCTTGTCGTCCCCCTGAGCAGGCAAGGGAGAGGGGCGTGTCTTTGGTTCTCTCTGACTGGGCCTCGATGTCGCCCCCTTTATCCAGCAGGACCTCCACTACACCCACATGTCCTGCTGTCGCGGCCAATATGAGAGGGGTGAACCCTGGTAGAGGACGACGAGGAAGAGTAGCCAAGTCAGATGTACCCAATCACACACACACAAAGTCGACCCCTTCAAACGCCATAGAACTGCAACATTTGATGAAGGACAAAACTTCTGAACGTTGTGTTACCCTTCTTGTCGCGATGTTCTATGTTGGCTCCTCGTGCGATGAGAACAGACACCAGCTCCTCGTGTCCTCCGGCACAAGCCAGCGTCAGAGCGGTGTCATGGTTACTCTCCGTCTGACGGGAGGGAAAAACGCATTACCACTCGGCCCGTGGCCCAGGGCTTACACGGACACGGTCTTCCACTGTGCGCACGCGCTGCTTGCACGGGAGCGTTGACTTACGTGTGCATCGATGTCCACGGAGGGGTAGAGGGGCAGCACGGAGGGGGGCGAGGACATGTTAGACGGGCTGTGTGACAGGGGGTCAGACAGGGGGGTGGGGGAGGACCGTGTGTTCAGCATGGGCACTCTGCTGCTCACCGCTGCTGGAACACAGGAAGGACCAAACAGAAGAGGGGGAGGGAGGGAGGGAGAGAGAAGGCTAAAGAGTTAATATCGGTTTCCAAGTAAAATAACCAGTTTAAGGAAAGGAGAAAATAAGTATTCTGAAGAGGGACTTCTTCAAGACTGAGAGACAGAACTGGAACACGCGCACACGCGCACACGCAACTCCCCGCGCACTCACCTGCCATGATGTCGTCCAGCGTGTCTGTGAGCGTCTGAGCGGGCGTGGCCACCATGAGACCGTCGGGGGCCGGCTGTCCCACCATCCCTGGTCCTAACCCCTGACCCGGCCCCTGGCCCAGCATCTGCTGGCCCACCAGCAGCCTCTGCAGCTCGGGGCTGCTACTGCCAGGTAAGGGGTAGACGACCGGGACCGTGCTGTAGTCAGGCAGGGGCTGGATGGGCACGAATGCCGTCTGGAGCGGCGGGGGTGGGGGGTGGGTGTGGGGGGAGGACAGGGTCTGGGGTGAGGGCGAGGCGGGTAGTGGCGGCCCGTCCCGGTGGAGAATGGTGTCCACCTGGGGGAGCTTGGCGTAATCTTCCTCTTCTCCTTCCACCTCGTCATCATCATCATCATCATCATCCTCGTCGTCATCCTCATCCTCGTCATCCTCGTCCTTTAACAGGAATGAAGCACATTCTAATGAAAACGGCCTCATAAAGCATTTAGAAGTGAGGGATTAGATCAGGACGTCAGAAATCAGACGCCATATGATTGGAAACTAAATCTACATGACAAGACACATAAGTACTAACCTCTTCCTCCTCATCCTCCCCAGCTGGCTCCTCCTCTCTGTTCCCCTCCTCATCAGACCGTGCGTCTGACCCAAGGAGTGTGTGTGCGTTAACCCCTGATGGTGCCGTGAGGGCTCGAGACAGAGTGCCGTTGGCCCCTCCCACCCCTGACCCCGGGCCCTGCCCACCCTCGTGCTCCTCCTTCAGACCCTTGGCCTCCAGGTACTCTTTGGTGAACTGCTGCTGGGTCTTCAACTGCAGCTGGCGCTCCACCTTCTGAAGCTCCTTCAAGATCTTCTTCTTCTTCTGCACCTGGAGGAACATACAGGAGGGGGAGGTGATTTCAGACCTGACTCAAGTAAATCTAATAGATTAATGGACCGACTGCCGCATTTGAAAATCTATGTATGTACTTTACCTGTGGTCAGAACTGATCGGGCCGCCACACCCACGCGCCGCCACACCCACGCGCCGCCACACCCACGCGCCGCCACACCCACGCGCCGCCACACCCACGCGCCGCCACACCCACGCGCCGCCACACCCACGCGCCGCCACACCCACGCGCATCATTGTACACAATCTTGTGTCAGCCCTCACCTGCTCCTCCCGGCTCTTCTTGAGCTCCTCTATCTTGTCTTTGGTGAGCGGCTCCCCCTGAATGAGTTCCAGAGAGTGGAGCTGGGCCTTCTCTATGGCTGAGATCCTCTGGCCCAGCTCGTTCAGCTTGCCCTCAGTCTCCTCCACGATACACTCCAGAGGCTGGCACAGGTGGAAGGGGGGCAAGGTCTCGGTCTCGCCAAGACCCGGACTGGCACGCACACCGACGGGGCTGGAGGGACTGGGGGGAAGGGCTGCCTGTCTCTGCTTGGACGAGCCTGGAGGTCAGTATAGCAGGATGGAGGGATGAACAAGAGGTGTAGGTCACATTACAATACAGCCAGAACACCATTCATGAGCTGAAACTGTTTGTAAGACACATCTGACGTTGTTGCCAGGCCAAAGGTTCCTGAATGTTTCACCTTTGCTGGAGACGGGAGGCGGCGGCGTGGTGATGTTGGAGGGGGCTCGGTCCGGTTCCTGGGGAGGCACAACCATGGCCAGAGCCTGGAATGGGACACGAGGAACCTGGGGTAGAGGGAGAGGGGCAGTTTGGTATCATCCTGCATTAACTCAAATGAAATGGAGGTACTCTGACATGCAGACAGTCATTAGGACGTCATTATTGTCTTGCCCCACCAGTCCGTCCTGTGTTTAAATGCTTCACCTGAGAGGGGTCTTGTGACGGGGGTGTGAGCTGGGAGAGGTCAGGCGCTGGCACAGACAGGATGTTGTTGGGGTAGTCTAGCAGGTAAGACACCACGTTGGTGTGGCCGCCCTTAGCAGCTTCGATCAGCATGGTCGAGCCGTCCTATCGGAGGACAAACGAGAAGTCTGAGTGACATTTCTTTTCCTCTCAAACCGTGATCGGGGCGGATGGGCGTGCGTTGTGGGCCGGTGTGACACCTTTAGTCTGTGTGTGGGGTCGGCTCCGTGGGCCAGCAGCAGCTCCACGACGGCCAGGTGTCCTCCAGCGCAGGCCAGAGACACCACCGTGTGGTCGTTGTTAGCGGTCGCTCGGTTCACATTAGCACCTGGAGAGGACACAGACCAACATCTCTTTTACAAACAGAAACATTCAAACTCATCAGTGTAAAAAGTGGGTAAAAATGGGTAAAAGTGGGTAAAAATGGATATTGCAATAATATGAAAAACAGAACGATATGTTTATAACAATCTGCAGAACAGTTTTGGTTCTTCTCTAAACTGGTGCACCCAGTCAAGAACTTCGACTTTGTACTATTCACACTTCCCCTGTATGAATGTAGTCCTTTCTGTGGCAACATCACAACGCAACATTCACCTGTCAGATTACTCCAAGCAACAAGCGTTTCATAGGAAATCTTTATTACTAAGCAAGCTGCTTGAGAAGGCCTCAGTACTTGACTAAGACACCGTGTGACCAGACCCACCCTTGCTGATGAGGAACTGCACAGTGCAGAGGTGTCCTGCCCTGGCCGCCTTCATCAGTGGAGTCCTCCCCCCTTCAGACTCATGCTCCTGGGAAACAGAGGGGATTTAGAAGGCAGGAGTCCCACACATCGCAGAACCAGCCGTTGCGTTGTATGGGGGCCTGCTACAGACATGACTGGTGGCTGGAAAACCAACAGCTGAATGCTGAGGGAGAGGTGGGGTGACGGGTCGGGTGTGTACCAGGTCGGCGCCGGTCTGCAGTAGGACGTCGGCCACGTCGGTGTGTCCGTTCTCACATGCGTACGTAAGCGCCGTGTCTCCCGTTGCTGTGGTGGCGTGAACGTTGGCCCCTACAGAGGACAGGACACCAGTTAGCCCAAAACACTCAGCCGGTAACTAGGGGTTGTCAACAAGCCTTATGCAAGGGTACGCAACAGAACCGGAGATCAGAGGGGTCTCACCAGCGGCCAGGAGGTATTTGACCAGCTCCAGGTGGCCCTCCTGGGCGGCCTCCATGAGAGGCGTGGAGCAGCCCAGCTCGATGTCGGCCCCGGCTTTAATGAGGAAGTCTGCCACCTCCAGGAAGCCCCCACAGCAGGCCAGGGTCAGGGCTGTCTCCTGGGTCTCCTCAGTCTGGGCGTTGATGTTAGCACCTGTGGGGGTCGGGAGGGGAGGGGGAGATGAAAAACTGAATAGAAAAACAGGCTAGCAGGGCAAGTGTAGTTTACAGAAGCTCAGACACTGTCATCCCTTTCCAGTGCTGTAACATCCACAGTTATTCAACTGGCAGTTCATCTGAATGGGGTCTTCATGTGGTGGACACAACGTACCTTGTGCCAGCAGCAGAGCCACCATCTCTTCATGGCCTTCCCTGGCCGCCTCCATCAGGGGAGTATAGCCCTCATCGTTCACCTGCACACACACGGTCAGAGGACTGGGAGTAAGGGTCTGTGTGCGGGTATATGATTCTGCAGAAGAGAGAGACACATGATGTTGCCCACCTCCTCTAGGTTGGCTCCTCTTTCAATGAGCAGGGCTGCCAGTTCTACGTGCCCGCCGCAGGCTGCCAGGGTGAGGGGAGACTCGAATGAGTCAGCGGGCATGTTCACCTGCGCCCCGCTGTCCAACAGCAGCCGTGCCACTTCCACGTGCCCATCCTGGGACAGGAGACACACACACGCACAGGGACAAGATAAGCACCTGAGTGGTTTGTGACACAGGGACACGATAAGCACCAGAGCGGGATGTGACACGGACACGATAAGCACCAGAGCGGGATGTGACACGGACACGATAAGCACCAGAGCGGGATGTGACACAGGGACACGATAAGCACCAGAGCGGGATGTGACACAGGGACACGATAAGCACCAGAGCGGGATGTGACATAGGGACACGATAAGCACCAGGGGGGGATGTGACACAGGGACACGATAAGCACCAGGGGGGGATGTGACACAGGGACACGATAAGCACC
>JACXGJ010008878.1:0-25859 GCA_016801105.1 Esox niger
CACACACACACACACACACACACACACACACACACACACACACACACACACACACACACACACACACACACACACATACACACATACATACACACACACACACACACTGCAGGTCCCTCTTGAGCTCTCCTGTTTAAGTGGGATTGTTGGACTTAGTCCAGAATGAAATGGAAGGTGTACTATAGTGAACAGTAGCTCTATCCTCAGGCAGATGTACACTATATAACCAGTCATCATTTTGTGTGGGTGGGTGTCTGTGGTTGTGGGGGTGGATGTGTTTACATGTGCATACACTTCTTTGTGTGATTGAGTATATGTGTGTGTGTGTGTGTCTGTTGACCTGTCTTTAATGCATGAACGTGTGGCATCAATGTTAAAGTGATGGAAGTTTGTACCTCCACTTTCTGGTACTAATAGACTTAAAACTGGTACTAATAGACTTAAAACATTCTATCTATCTGTGCTACTACTAATACTAATACTCTAATACTCCTTTAGAACATTTTATAGACTCCATCTCTGTGCAGTTAAAATACATTTCTAGAACATTCTATACACTCCATCTCTCTGCTACTACTATGCTTTTACAGCATGGCCTCTTGGCTGTCTTTCCCCTACCAGTGGCTGAACCCCTATCAAAACTCTTCTCTGTCAATGCCCACCAGTGGTGGAACCAACTTCCCCTTGAAGCTAGGACAGCAGAGTTATCAGAAAACTATCTGGAAACTTTACCCACAGAACTGTACCTATGTGGACCTGAGATGTGTGTGGGTGGAGCTTTATATGTAATTCGATGACTCAGTGCACTTAAGTTCAAATATCTGGTTGTCCATTTCTGAATTTACATCAAGTTACTTGCTATTTCTCTCTCTATTTCCAGCTGAAACACCCATTGAGGAGTTCACCCCAACACCAGCGTTTCCTGCCCTCCAGTATCTAGAGTCTGTGGATGTGGAGGGAGTAGCCTGGAGGGCGGGGCTTAGGACCGGTGACTTCCTCATCGAGGTAACCAACCCCCCTCCTGTCTCCTGTCCTCTTCAACCCAATGGACCACAGCCCCCCTGCCTCACAGGTCTCTCTCAGGTCAACAATGACGTGTTTGTGTGTCCGTGTGTGTTCCAGGTGCACGGTGTGAATGTGGTGAAGGTGGGCCATAAGCAGGTGGTCTCTCTGATCAGACAAGGGGGCAACAGTCTGCTGATGAAGGTGGTCTCTGTCACACGGAAACCCGAGTCTGAGGACGTGGTCCGTAAGAAAGGTACGTTGGCCCTTCCTGGCCAGTCACCATGACTCATACACACTGCTGAAGTGCTCTGCTCTACAGGGCCGTCCTAACGTGCCCCGGGACCCCTGAACCTATGCAGGGGGCCCAACTCAAGGGTCACAGTTCTGACGGTACTTCCATCAGGTGGTAAGACGCAAGACTATTTCTGTCTGATGTGAAGTGCGTAATAGCACTCAAGGAGCTGGGATCCTTTGTGTTAGTTTCAGCGGGCCCTGACAAGTCACATGAACTGTATCCACCTTCAGCCACGTCAGCGACGGCCCTGCTGGTCTCTCATGTCATTCTGTTATGTACAGTAACTGGTATTTTTCAACTACTGCCTGTTCCTCATTCCAACCTCATCCTTAAGTCCTGTGTCACAGTGAATGGCATTGAATACAGTGGTTGTGGACTGTATAGTGGTAATAGTGAGCAGATATGTAGTGTTATGGGCTTCATAATACTAATACGGAATTGATATGTAGTGTTATGGACTTGAAATAGGGAGTAGTAATAGGTAACTAATATGTAGTGTTATAGACGTGATAGTAATAGTAGTGAACTGATATGTAGTGTTATGGACTTTACAACACTAATAGTGAACTGATATGTATGGGTTATGGACTTCATAGTAGTAGTAATGAACTAATATGTAGTGTTATGGACTTCATAGTAGTATTAATGAACTAATATGTAGTGTTATGGACTTCATAGCAGTATTAATGAACTGATATGTAGTGTTATGGACTTGAAACAGGGAGTAGTAATACATATGACATGTAGTGATATCCACGTCCTCTGGTCCTTTGTCATAGGGTTCGCTGATCCAGCTATGTCATCTCTGCTAGTATCTATATTAATATGTTGCCATGGATATGGGAGCTGACACCAGATGAAAGAAGTATTTGGTATCCATAAGGACCCATTACTTACAGTAGGGGATTTCATCTCATTGCCACACTGTAAATGCATGCGGTTTCCATGTCAACGGCATCTCATCAATTCTCTGCTAAACAGCTCCCACTCATTTATGTTACTACGACCTCTGGAAAGAGAGTGTGTGTGTGTGTGTGTGTGTGTGTGTGCGTGTGCAGGCATTAGTGTCTCCATGGTAAAAGAGTCCTAAAACATCAATGTTGCCAAACTAAAGTCTGTAAATGACAATGTAAAGGGCTTTATGAAATACATTTGATTGAATTTGATTTTAGGCTTTTGGATTTCCTTGTATGCTTCGCTGCTTCCAGGAAACCTCCACACTGAATTGGGGGAAAACCTGTGAATTCCTGAAAAAGTAGCAGTCCTGGGTTTGTGAAAGAAAGACAAATCACTCTGACCTACTTCCATCTGGACAACTGGTAGCGCATTTGTCATATTGCCAGTCTGCCCTCCACTCCGCCTTTCCATGCGCACATTTACACTGTCACACTCTCCCGTACTGTTTAAATATTATTCAGACTGAAAAGGTAGAAACAGGGACAAAAAGAGAGAGGTAGCTGTGAACCTAACCTAACTTTCTTGCCAAATATAACTTTTGATGCATATTTCTCTCAAACGACGGGGGCCTGGAAAACAACTGATATCAAATCAAGCATTAATACAATTCTGTATCAGTTCGGCAAAATAACACAATGTGAAATGTCCTGTTTCCATGAGAAAAGGGAAAACACAGAAAACATTGCAAACATACATAACGAACACGTAACAAATATACATAATTCATACACAATATGCAAAAGAGTATGTTGACATCCCTACTAATTATTAAGTTTAGTTTCAGACACACACATTGCTCACAGGTGCGTAAAATTCAGCACATAGCACATATAAATTGTAATAGACATACACCAGCAGTACAAGGGATTGTTCTGAAGAGCTCAGTGACTTTAAACATGGCATTGTCCATAGGATGTCATCTGGCAGCGACAATAGCCCAGACATGAGTGGTAGACTCCACAAACAGTGTGTGGTGGCCAAGTGCTAAAGCGCGTAAAAATTGTCATCATCTGTTACATCTGGAAGCAACATCAGCACAAGAACTGTGTATCTAGAGCTCCATGAAGTGTATCTCCATGAACGAGCAGCTGTACACAAACCTCACATCAACATGTGCAATCTCATATGTCGGCTCATATGTCGGCTAAAGAACGTACCTCCTGGAATGCATAGTACCTACTGTAAAGGTTGGTGGAGGAGGGATAATGGTCTGGGGCTGTGTTTCAGGGTTTGGGCTACATCTCTTAGTTCCAGTGAAGGGTCATCCTAATGCTACAGGATACAAAGAGATTTTAGACAATTGGTTGCTTTCAACTTTTGTACTAACAGTTTGGGTAAGGCCCTTTCCTGTTCCAGCTTGACTGCGCCCCTGTGTGCAAAGCAGTGTCCATAGAAACATGGTTTGACAAGGTTTGCATGGCAAAACTCGAGTGGCCTACACAGAGCCCTAACCTAAACCCCTCTGAACACCACTGGGATGCATTGTAATGGCTATTGTGAGCCAAACCTACTCATCCAGCATCAGTGCCTGACCTCACAATTGCTCTTTTGGCTGAATGGGCACAAATTCCCACAGGCACACTCAAATCAAGTGTAAAACCTTCTCAGAAGAGTGGCGGCTGTTATAGCTGCAAAGGGGGAACCTATTCCATATTAATGCCCATGGTTTTGGAATGGGATGTCCAACAAGCTCAAATAGGTGTGATGGTCAGGTTTACACATACTTTTGGCCATATAGTTTACTTATGCTACTTGCCCATTCTTAAAACTGTGTACATAGCTAACAATATAACAAATTGGAATGCCTTCCTCCTTTTGAAACCGTTGTGAACATTTTATTTCATTTTGGATTGCACTTATTAGTTATATTTCACATATTCCTTGTGCTCCAGAGTGTTTTTTTTCTTTTTCCATGCCAGTGAAGTCTTTTGATTTGGGGTAGTAAAATGTAAGTAGAGGGGTGGGGAGGGGGGAAGAAACAGGAGATGGAGCAGTAGACAGAGTGCTATGATGGAGGTCACTGTGTTGTACATTTGGGAATGGTTGGTCCTGTTGTCAGTAATGAATAGTGAAATCTGGTCCATATGGAACAAACTATTATGTCCTGCTTTAATGCTGGGTTACAATAGTTGGCTGAAGTAAATATTTTTCATAGCCATTGTGTTGAGTTTTTTGATTTGTCACATTTTTGTAGTAATGTAAAATACAATAACTATTTTTGGTTTTTATTTTATGGTGGGAATACTAACATAGCAGTATATATTCAACTTGACTGTAGTGAGATGATACTGTAGCTACTGACATGATCCAAAACATCTGTCAAGTTCTCTCGTCCAGTCAAGGCGCTACAATGTTGTCGGGCCATAGAGAGTGTGAGGGACAGATTGGAGAGAGAGAGCCCTGGGGGCTGTTCTCAGTCTGGCTGGCTGTGTTGCCATGTTGTTAGCTCTTCTAAGCTGGTTAGTACTCTGGCAGAACCGCCATGGGGACCGTCTCTCTTTGTGGTTTGGGAGTAACTGCAGACACAGTTTCACACACACTCTCCCTATCCCCCCTCTGTCACACTTATCTTTTTCTCTTTGTCTATGTCTATCCCTTTTTTCTGTTGTTTGTCCTTCCTCCATTTCTCTTCTGCTCACACACATACGTGCGCATAAACACACATACAAATGCTGTCTCTGACACACGCGCAGTGGCGCGCACACACACTCCTCATAACTCACACACAACCCTCTGCACCAAGCCTGGCTTCTGCCACGGTTACCATAGCAACCACCCTGCGTGTTTGAATCAAGTATTGCATTCTACTATCCCTCTCTCTTTCTGTCTTTCTCTCAATCCATACTTTACATGAACATGCTGACCGGTGATGTGGTAGCGTATTAGCGTATTAGCTAGAACAGATCTGTAGCTGCTTAGCGCAGTAGCGGAGCCAAGCTGTGGTGGCATCCAGATGTTTGCTGATCAGTTCCTGTCTTTCCACCGGGGTGTATTGAGACGGGGCTGGCTGTTGGATAGTGCATTGAATGTTCTGCTGTATTGTACAGAGACTGGAAGGGATGCTGTATATCCACTCTGTTTTTGGTGAGCATCAACTGTGATGGTGTCATTCTATGCTGGTGTATGTTAGCTGCCATTATGCGTAGCTGCACATGTCTTGCAGTACTGTGGGAGGTATTGTGATGTAAACCGTTACTCTGTGATGGTATGGACAATGTTTTGTCAGCAATTAGATTGTACAGTATTGACAATGAGCTTTTCTGTCGTTATTTGGTTTGGACTGGACAGTGGTAATAGTAAACTAATATGTGGTGTTATGGACTGGATTGTAGTAATAGTGAACTAATATGTAGTGTTATGGAATTGATTGTAGAAATAGTGAACTAATATGTAGTGTTATGGACTGAATTGTAGTAATAGTGAACTAATATGTAGTGTCATGGACTGAATTGTTGTAATAGTGAACTAATATGTAGTGTTATGGACTGAATTGTTGTAATAGTGAACTAATATGTAGTGTTATGTACTGTGTAGTAGTAAAAGGAAACAAAAATGTAGTGTTATGGACTGGATTGTATTAATAGTGAACAAATATGTAGTGTTATGGATTGGATTGTAGTAATAGTGAACTAATATGTAGTGTTATGGACTGTGTAGTAGTAAAAGGAAACTAAAATATAGTGATATGGACTGGATTGTAGTAATAGTGAACAAATATGTAGTGTAATGGATTGGATTGTAGTAATAGTGAACTATTATGTAGTGTTATGGACTGTGTAGTAGTAAAAGGAAACTAAAATGTAGTGATATGGACTGGATTGTGTTAATAGGGAACTAGCTATTGGCAGGTGTTTGGGACAGCAGAGGTGCGTAGTTGTGGACCAGTCTGTGTGCTGGTGTGACTGTGTTGACTGTAGCTCCGGGTCGGGCAGTTTTAGCTCAGCTCTTTTGACGAGGACACACGGTACCCGGCTGTAGTGTCGAGTGGGCCGATGAGGGTGTTTTGAGCAGAGCCCGGATCAGAATCAGGCTCAGAGATGTGACATGGGCGTCGTATTCTCTCGGTTCATGGCGGTGGCTTTCTACACAGCATGTAGGCGTGTTACTGAGTAATGGGTGCCGGTGACGACACAGACAGTGGACAGAACCGGAGGCTCTGTAACAACATGGAACGCTGACCGGCCGATGTACTGAGAGACCTGATCAGTAGGAGGGCAGCTACCTGGTTCCAACCCAGTAGAGGGACCACCATGACAGAAAGGCAGAAGACTCCAACACAGAGTGGACTCCTATGTGTCTCGCCCCCCCGCGCTTGCTGAGTGACAGAGGCGTGATGAAGAAGAGCGTGTCCACCCACAGCCTCAACAGGCTTCTGTCTCAGTGTGATCAGGAGTACCAGGGGAAGGCTGTGAGGACAGGATGGAGTTTCCGGCTGGGCCGGGCCTGCAGAGCGCTGAGCGGCAGAGCCCGAGGGACCACGCCCTCAACATCATCATCCTCACCATGCCTTTCATCCACAGCTCCCCCGCCACCCAAGAGAGCACCCAGCACCACCCTGACACTGCGTTCTAAGTCCATGACTGCCGAGCTAGAGGAACTGGGTGAGTGGGAGGGCACAGAGACACAGTCATTCACACACCTTTACACGCACACACGCATATACACACACATGTCAACCCAAGTTGTTTTCTGTTGTTGTTAATATCGTCTCTCTTTCACCAAGCTTCCGCTCGGAGGAGGAGAGGAGGTATGTCCATCTTGAGATCTGTTGAGGAATCATCACTGACACACTGTCCATCCTGTATATCTAAACCTGTTGAAAAGTCATCACCGACACACTGATCATTAGACCTGTTGAGGAATCATCACCGACACACTGATCATTAGACCTGTTGGGGAATCGTCACCGACACACTGATCATTAGACCTGTTGAGGAATCGTCACCGACACACTGATCATTAGACCTGTTGGGGAATCATCAGACACCATGTTCATGAGAAATGGAGCACAGCGTGGGCACTGAGCTCTGAGTTAGTCAGGACCTGCTTCACAATCTGGATGCTACCAAACATAGTATGAGACTCAAAAGCTGTTCTGTACTGTTCAATACAACATTGTGATGGTTTCTTTAGTTGTGTGATACACGTGATGTAATTGTGAAGTGAGAACGTATCTGAACATCAATAGGCCTGAGTGGTTGACTTGAAATCGCGTGTAAATATTGTGTTATTTTCTAGTTTGGATTGGCACTAAGACGGTCTAAACTATTTGGTTCGTGACATGCTGTGTATCTATTCAGGCTCTGTGTGAACTGTGATCCCTACAGAAAGGCTAGATGAGATGCTCGCGTCGCAGGACCCTGTGATGTTACGTTCCCAGCCCACTGAGGCTGACTACAGAGCCGCTACCGTCAAACAGAGACCTACCAGCAGGAGGATCACATCAGCAGAGATCAGCGTGAGTTACACACACAAACATCTCTCACATCTCCCACGCACGCACACGCACCTTTGAACACACATACCCCTCCCCCCGACACACACACACACACACACACACACACACACACACACACAGCCATGGTGAAACAGAGACAAGCTGCAGAATATCAGCATATACACACTCCCACACACTCATATGTGATGGGGGAAATCAGTTTCCTATCGAGATGTCGAGATGGATGAGGTAGCATATAATTTAGACATTATCGCATTACTTTTCATGCATTACTGGATATAACTGCAATAAAACAATGCTGAATCACACTTCAGTCACATCATCATACTGCAATAAATGTATAATTGTGTAAGTCCCAATATAATTATAAATCCCTGAAAATCCCCAGCCTTAAACCACACTACATAGTGTCACCTTAGGGGTTAGGTTAGGATACAAATGTTATGTTTAGGATCAAAGCTACAATTGGGGTTAGGATGAGGGTTAGGGTGCAGTTGTTAAGTTTCGGGGTCAGAGTTAACTGTAGGGTTGGGAAAAATTGATTGTGTCCCTACATGGATAGACTGTTGTAAATCTGTGTGTGTGTTACAGTCTTTGTTTGAGAGGCAGGGCATGATGCTACATGGTGGACCCCATCCAGGGATGGACAGAGCTCACATGCAGCTGCCCAGAGGGATGTCCAGGACCAAGTCTTTTGGTAGCACCTTTCACCTCCAGAACAGTATTCAGTCAATAACTTGACCTCACCGTCCTGCTTTAGGCTTTGTATGTCTCTTTCTGACCTTGGGCCCTTGACCTCTTCAGGTGCAACTGAGGAGGACCGCCTGTCGGAGTTAGCTGGAGAACACCGTTTTCCCCGGAGCTCCTCCATGACAGACAGTCTCCGGGAGCACTCCCATTCCATCCCACCTCCTCCACAGACTGCGCCTCCTCCTCCCCCCTCCCTTTACTACTTGGAAACTGGCCCTCCCCCTGCCTTCTGCCCCCCGCCTCCCCCAGCCAGGGGTCAAGGTCAGGGCAAAGACCCTGGAGGTCGTTCCAGCTTCAAGCCCTCCTCGCTGGACTTGGACCGGCCCTATGACCCCTCACCTCGTCAGTCCTCCCATGCCGAGCGCCAGAAGAAGGCAAGGTCGATGATTATTCTTCAAGACTCCTCCCACATACCCGCGGATCCCACTGACATTCCCCGCCCCTCCACCTCAGCTACACCCCCAGAGAGAATCAAACGGAAAGGTCGGGTGATTGACAACCCGTATGCCAATGTGGGCCAGTTTAGTATTGGGATGTACACGCCCACTAAGCCCCAGCGTAAGAAGAGTCCTCTGGTGAAACAGCTGCAGGTAGTTGAAGGGGAATAACGATGAACATGTCAAACTTGTCCAAGTTCATGAATCTCTTGAAATAATTGTCAGACTGTTTCTCGATTCACACAGCTCTCACTCAGGAAGAGCGGGGTCAAATTATGTGAGTGCAGTTTAATCTGGTTATGCTGCTCATCCCACACTAATGCGATTTGATAGATCTTTGTGACGGCACGTCAGCTTGTGTAGCAAGCCCACAAGCTCCCTGAAGGGATGTTAGAAAAAGGTAAACTTATAAACCTTGCGGCTGATATTATCACATAAAATGTTTACGGCATGTACCACATTCAATTGGTCTTCCCCAGTTTAGTTCTTGCTGTGACCAAATTGTATTAGCGGTGGAAGAGCAATGTCTCTGATGCTGGACGCAGACTGGCCCAGCCTGGCTGCTGCTGAGGGACAGAGTTGCGTAGATGGAGAGGCAGTCCAACCATCAGTTCAGGCTATTTTACTTCAAGCGAACTTAGAGAAATGTTACATATTCATCGTAATTCCCCTTTAAAATGATTCTGCTTAGTCTCTGTTACTATAACAATTGTTTTCTTTTGTAATTTGTAATCATCTCCTCTCTCCCTCAGGTGGAGGACGCTCAGGAGAGAGCAAGCATCGCCATGGCCGCCGCACATTCCCGAGAGCCCTCCCCATCGGGTCGACACCCCCACGGCCACACCAGCCGGGCCGACTACTATCAGCAGCAGCTGATGGCAGAGCGAGAGCGCATGCGTTTCCAGGGAGACGCCCTACTGCAGGGCAAAGGGCCATTTGCTGCCGCTATTGCCGGCGCGGTGAAGGACCGAGAGCGCCGTCTAGAGGAGCGTAGGAAATCCACAGTCTTCCTGTCAGTGGGGACCATGGAGGGGGGTTCAGCGTCTGCCCCGGAGGCCCCCTCCTACACCACGTCTCGCTCCATCGATGAGCGTCTGCTGAGCAGGGAACTGGGCCAGCTGCCGCCCCCTGCTCTAGCCCTACGCCCCTCACCCGGCGGCACTACCTTCATCCACCCGCTCACAGGGAAGCCCCTGGACCCCAACTCGCCCCTGGCTCTGGCGCTGGCCGCAAGGGAGCGGGCACTTACCTCCCAGAGCCAATCCCCCTCTAGCAGCCCTGAGCCCAGGACTAAACTGGACAGGGCTGGAGGTCCGGGGCCTTCACTCTTCATCCACAGCCAGACCAAAGAGCCTCAGCATGGGGACGGGAGGCCAGGGTCCCCCCAGGCAGGAAAACCCCAGTGGGAAGCATCCTTACCTGAGGGACGAGGGGAGGAGAGGAAAGAGGACAGGAGAACAGAGGATAAGAAGAGTATGTTGATCAGCATCATGGACACGTCACAGCAGAAGACGGCCGGGCTTATCATGGTCCATGCCACCAGTAACGGCCAGGCGGTGGGGCTGGCACCAGGGTTGGATCAAACCCCCACCTCCCCACCCACAGAGCCCAGCAAACCCTCCCTCAGTCGGCCGCCGTCACCCTGCCCGCCTGTCTCTCAGCCCCAGCACCCATCCGGCCCAACCCAGGCTCCCCTGGCCCAAGGCAGTTCGGAGGAAGACGTGGAGCCCTACACAGTGAGCCTACCTCCAGCCCTCCTGTCCTCCAGCGATGAGGAGACCAGGGAGGAGCTGAAGAAGATCGGGGTGCTCCCACCCCCGGATGAGTTTGCCAACGGGCTGCTGGCCAAGGCACAAGCCCTGGCCCAGGCTAAGGAGACCTCTGTAGCCCTGTCGATTTCTGCCACCTCCCCCGCCACCCCGACAACCCCTACACCCCTAACTCCTTCCACCACCACTCCAACACCCAGCCTGACCCCCACCACCAGCCTGACCCCCACCCAGCCCCAGGGCCCTCCCCTCCAGGCTCCCCCCGGAGGAGCAGTGATCTCAGGGAAGCCGTCTGACACGGACCAGCCCCATCCTCCGGCCCCGCTGGCTGAATCCGGTTCAGCGGCTGACTCTGGTGTGGAGGAGGCAGACACCCGCAGCTCCAGTGAAAGAGAGCGAGACCACCACCTGGAGACCACCAGCACCGTGTCCACCGTCTCCAGTATGTCCACTCTTTCCTCGGAGAGTGGCGAGCCTGCCGACACGCACACCTCCTATGCCGATGGGCAGACCTTTGTGCTTGACAAGCCGCCGGTGCCTCCCAAGCCCCGGCTCAAGTCCCACATCGGAGGCGGCAGGGGCCCGGTGACCTTCAGGGACCCGCTATTGAAGCAGAGCTCCGACAGCGAGCTGTTATCCCAGCAGCAGGCAGCCGCTTTGGCTGCAGCAGCGGCCGGAGGGCCAGGCCTGGGACACGGAGGCCTGGGGTCGGGAGGCCTGGGGTCGGGAGGCCTGATGTCCGGCTCCATCTCGGGCCTGGCGGGAGGCCCTGGGAGGCCACGCTACCTCTTCCAGAGGAGGTCTAAGCTGTGGGGGGACCCGGTGGAGGCACGAGGACCGGGGTTGGGGTTAGGAATGGGGATGGGGATGGGGAGCCTGGGCAGTCTAGGGGGTTTGGGGCTGGGGGCTGAGGAGGGTGGGAAGCCATCAGTGATGGGAGAGCTGAGCTCCCGACTGCAGCAGCTGAATAAGGATACCAGGTCTCTGGGGGAGGAGGAGCCCCTGGGGACGTCACTGGACCCTGGGAGGAAGTCCCCCGTGACAGGAGCCAGGTAAGACTGAACCAAGGCCCTAAGTAACATGTTCTTCCGTGCATCACTCCTTTCTCCTTTTATTGAATGAATCAAGAATCAATAAGCAATCCACCACAGATTGGGTGGATGAAAGCATGGTTTGGTTAAGCTCCACATTCCCAAAACTGTGACTGTTCAACAATCTCCATATTCTGTTTAACAGTGTGGGATATTAAGGGTTCAAACCATTCTGAGTTCTACTGGTCCCTCATGGGTTTGACATATATGGTTTTCTGTCTCCCAAGTATGTCACTGCCGCCATACACCCTGCACAGCCGTCTGCAGTGGTAGGTAACTAACTGAGGGTAGACTGTGATGTTAGCATCAGCTTTTTTTAGCAATGCTAGTGCAAACAGGCCCTTTAATTAGCAATTCCCATTCCCCACCCCTCTTCCCATCTGGTACAAAATGTTAGACAAGGTCACACCAAAACGTAACCACCATGGGGTAACAGGGAGGTTACAGTTTGGTGTGAAATCTTCCATCCATGACAGCTACAGAGTGATTGTATGACAAGCCATTTTTAAAGGTGTGGGGTGAAGAAATGACATGGTTTTGTGGGGTTTATTTTCTGCTATTCTACTCAAGTCCTTTGTATTCCTACAGATGTGACAAGGACACGGAAGAGAGTAAACCTTAAGTTTATAGCCTCTAGGGTAAAAACAAACTCATTTTATTATTTATTTCCTAACCAGCTTATCAACTAACCCTGTGGGAATTGATTTACCCTACTTTTTTTTCTCCACCATGTCAGTTGTTACCTTGTTTGCATGACCCAGGTCCTGGCCTCTCGATCAAAATAACATGGATCATTTAAACTGTATTCTTAGCACCTGACTAGATTGTCATTCTAAATATTCTACCTAAATAAAAAGATTCCTTCTCTTTCTCCCTAAACATTACCATTAGATTGTGAAATGTACTGTACAGTATGGGATGATGTGCTCTGTAATTGAATGTAGTTTTAAAGTTTCTCTCCAAAGTACAACACAGGTTCTGTCATTATGACAGCAATGTGAGGACTGAGTAAATATTAAATAAATTCTTTAAATAATTCTATGATGCAATCAAATACAGTAGAGATTATAGACCTGGAACATATCAAGTTCAACACATTGCTCTCAGTTTCCATGGTGACTGCATTAGCCTGCCATCTACAATCACCTATGTAGTAGTTAATGAGGAAATCAGCTCTAAATCTATTTACACTCAGTAAAACACAGTGTGTGTGTGTGTGTGAGTGTGTGTGCGTGTGCGTGTGCGTGTGTGTGTGTTTTAGGTCTGACTATACTCATGAGGACCAATTGTCCCCATGAGTATAGTAAAACCAGAAGAAATTGTATTCATGGGGGCTTATTGCCAGTCCCCATGAGTCAAAAGTCAATGTCTGGCTCAGGATTTAAGTTTAGGGTCAAATTTACACTTAATTTTAGGGTTAGAATTGGGGTTTCTTTAAGGTCCAGGCATTGTTGGTTATGTTTAGGGTTAAGGTTAGGCATTACACTTATCTAAAGTTTAGGCATAAATGTTACTTTATTGAGGTTAAGGTTAGGGTTAGGGTTAGGGTTAGATTAGGGTTAGGTTAAGGTTAAGGTAAGGGTAAGGTTTAAGGTTAGGTTTAGGGTTAGGGAGCATGCAGTTTAAATTTTCTGGTTCCCATGAGGTTAGCTGTACAAACTTGCGTTTGTGTGTGCGCGTGTGTGTGTCCATGTCCTTGTCGGATTGGTCGGTCAGTGCAAACAAGGTAACACAGGGCCTGGAGGCATTCACTTCCTGATTGCTTCTTCTCATCTCACACACATTAACACTGATCCTTAGGCTCTGACCTTTGACCCTGCAAGCTAACCACTGTTGGCCCACACCTCCGTCCCTCCTATGTGCAGTGCTTATCTAGAGTGTTTAGATGTTTCTACTAACCATGGATGCTGGATTAAATAGATCACCCATATTGTTGTAGGTGGGGTAATCTAATGCTAGATCTGTGGTTAGGCTAAACATCTACCTCAAGCTCTCTTCTTAGCTTGCTTCCATCATTAAGGCTTGTTCACATTACGCTACATTTTCCGAGACATAACAAAGAAGGCTCAAGATGCTCAAAATAATAAATAAACGTTTTGCGTTTTTTTCTCTCTTGTAATGTAAACAAGCCCTTAGCTTCTTTGCCACCAACCATGTTCACACTATCTTTCCACAATGACGTGTCAGTTTCTCAAAGTCATAGTAGAATCCAACAACCAACATGCAAGTCTGTCAGGTGCCGCATGCCAAATCGTGATTGAAGCTGCAGAATTCTCCTGACACGTAAACAATAACAAGATCAATAGCAATATCACAGAATAGTGATATACCACAGGTCTGGAAAAAGAGTGTTACTGTTATAGCAACAAAGCATCTCAGCAATCAGTGTTATATTGCCAATATACCACGACTATTAGCTTTTTTCAAGTACTCTGTGTCATACCTAAGAACTACATTTAGCCAAGGTATATTGGCACTATCCCAGACACCCTTGTGTCTTATTGCTTAAATATACTGTGTATACCTACACATCTACACAGTATACTTTTACATCATCTCTCTAGTTAAATACAGTGTTGGCATGGTTTCCCAATGCAACGCCAACAGTTTAGCTTCCTCCACTGAAAGTCTGCCTACCAACCTGTGGCATGATCATTTATCCTCTGCTTTGCAACAACTGAGCGCTCTCTTTGACAATGTTCAGAGCACTTGAGTGACACTTGAGTGACTTCTTAAATAGCACCATATTTTTACTACATTTCTCTATCTAAATGTTCCAGAATGTAAAAACATTAGCACCAGAACCCAGCTCATATTCTTCCAAATTCACTCAGATATATACCAGAAATAAACATGGCAGGGGGAAAAATATTACAGATTTTTTCTCATCAACTCTCTAAAATACAAATTGAACACTCCTTTACACTTGTGTTGCTAAGATCACTGAATGATTAGGGATTGTGTATGGTTATACAGTGTCGACTAGCTTGCGTCTAGTAAGTGTTGAAATGTCTGTAACAGTAGCCTTCTATATGGGATGTTTGGGTACATCTGAATAGTCTAAAATGGCTTCTTTTCTAACCACTACTCCTTCATGAGCACTTAACCTCTGAACAAATAAAAGCAACATGGTGAAGAGTACTCGGAATACACTTTCACCTGTCCAGTTGTCTCCTGATGCAGTGGCTTTATGTTAAACAGTAAAGGTGAAGGAGAGAAGAGAGGAAGTGATGTTAGACAATTGAGATAAAGCCCCGATGCCTGTGTTTGTTTGAGCAGGAGGACCACTTATGACTACCAGTACCATCCTGACCTGGTTGTGGATAGGAGCAGTAATGGTGGCCTGCGAGGTCGCCTCACCTCTCTCTCCATGAAGCTCAGAAAAGTTCTCAGATAAGGTGCTGAGGGACACTCCTCTAGTACTGGTATAGCATACTACAAAGTAGTTATGGTAGTCATGTAGCGTAGCCATCCAAATGTAGTTGGATACTTCACCATGTAGTTTTCAACCAATCACAGAGCTGACATCACTTAGATTCCCTGGGAAGTCCGAGTATAGCTTGATGTTACTTGTCATGTGACAGTGTCATGTGACAGTGTTCTAATTGGTCGACTCCACCATCTCAGCTAATTTAGCCCATTTTAATACTGTACCCTTCTCCCACCTAGTTGGTTATGCTCCCACAATCAAATACTTGTGTGTTTCTACATTCTCCCTATCCTAGTTTTAACAAAGCAGCCCAAAATGCTATCTGGTTCTCTGGCTCTCATTCTTTACAGTTAGGTCACTGGCTTGATTTCTGTGGTTTGATAACCCACTCAGTGTTTTTCTATACATTCAATACCCTCCCATGTCTGTCCTATTCAAGGTTTTCATGCCTGCTGCTATAGCACTCATTCATTATGGTCCACTCATGCTATGTTGTCCTGGCTTAGGCTGGCTGCCATCTGTTTGAACTCTTTTATCTTGTGTTCTTTTCTGGTCTCTCGTGTATGTTAATTACAGTAAGTTCTGTTAGATGTCACTAATTGTATTGATGATGGCATTAGTCCACTGACTAGTCAGATATTTCACAATGTACTAAATTATACTTTTTGCAAAATTCACACACTAAAGTTTCAAACACAAACACACACACAAACACACACAAACACACACAGTCAGCAGACCTGCCATTCGTCCTGGTAATTTAATTTGTGTTGTTTTTGTTGGTTGTTTTTATTCTTTGGTTCGGTGTTTGAGATGTGAATAGTGTGCTCATTTCTCTCTCATGTGGCCTGCTGGACAGATTCTGATTTACCCAACTTTGCTGTCCCTGACACATCAAACATACATTCCCCATACATGTACACACCCAGATAAACACCCACATTAATTACAACACATACAGCACACAAACATTGGCTTGACACGGCCAGCAGAGTTGTGTCAAGCAGGATCATTTGCGGCTAGCAGGCTGCGTCTCATGGATTGATGCTAACATTCTCTCCCATTGCTCTCTCTCTGCTCACCTTGCATGCTCCGCCCTGCTGCTCTGATCTGATTGGTCTAGAACTGACTGTACGCCCAGGAGGGCGGAACGACTGTGTAAGTGTGCATGGAGCTCATGCCATCTCACTCCGCCCGCCTCTGAAGATAATGCCCTTTCATCTGCCAAAATGCCCTTTAGACCTCTTCTCACACAGGCACACACAAAATATATACAATTGCATGTTCGCATGGAAGCGATGGCACAGTCTACATTACCTTAGTCCTGTGGCCCTTCTTCCTGTCCCTACACAGCAAATTGGCCAGTGTTACCTAGTTTGATCTACAATGTTTTTATGTTTCTAATGTTGATGCAGGGCATCAATTTATTGTTGATACATGAACACTCAATGGTGTAAAATAATAACCTTTCTTGAGTGTGATTGTAAAAAAGAATTCTGTGAAGAGTAAATATTGTCTTTAGCACCACAGCCGTCATTATCATATTCTCAAAGCATGCTGGTCAAATTATTTGGTGAGGATTTTTTTTGCATGTACTATTCAGTTTTAAGAAAGTGTTCATCTATCAATGAAATAGTTGTTTAGGTAGTGTTGCTAACCCTGGCAGGCAAACCGATTGAACAATGTGCTCATACTCTAACAGTGAGAATGTGGAACAGCAGCAGTGTTCATAAACTACTGAAAAGTGGGAACCTACAGTATATGGACAGTGTTAATGTAACAAGGAATTTGCTGTGTACAACCAGACTTCAATACTATTTCTCACTGAAACCTCTCCTTCTTTAAACCCCTCCCTCTCATCCTCTCTTAACCCCTCCCTTCACATCCTCTATTAACCCCTTCTTCTCATCTTCTCTGCACCCCTCCCTCTTAACCCCTCCTTCTCTACCCTCTTATCATCCCTCCCTTTCCACCCTTCTTTCACACCTCCCTCTCAATCTGTTTTAACCCCCCCTATTGTTTCTTGTTCATGCGCAGTTTCATGTCTTTCACTTAAAAAAACAAAGCTTTGACAATGCACCGCTTAAACTGGGTCAGAAAAAGACAAATAATCAACATATATGAATATGTTGGAGGTTACAGAACATATTTATCCTGTTGACGTGACAGAAGAGAGCCACAAACACCCTCCCAACAACACATATTGGGCCAAATCTGAACAGTGTGACATTCTATGTCTATTTGGGAGAGAGTTTAAAATCTGAGAATATAGATTTAACTATGCTCACTGGTTAAACCACTTACTGCGTCACCATTATGAGACTGGGGTTACAGTGCAGGCTGACATGACAGTTACTGACTTCCTGTGGAGTTCACTTCAGAGCTGTGGGTGCCTGGGAAATGCTGATGAGGGCCCCACGTCTGAGAGAACAACTCACTTGGCACTGACACAGAATGAAGTTTCACTCAAGTAATTTACAAAAGAAAAAGGAAAGAGAGGGAGATGAGCGGAGGTACTCTCAGTGATTACTCTGTCAGAATAACCTGAGTGTTACAGGATCATCTGACACTAGCTAGATGGTATGCCGTTCATGCCAGCAATCTGAGATAAGGAACAAAGAGAGAAGGGACCAAATGACAATGAACGGAGAGAGAACAGACTACAGAGGCAGTTAGTAGATACAACCCACTTCTGCTCTGTCAAATGATAATGCCATGTTCACTTTGAAGAATGTTCCAGTTCCTTAGGGAGTTTACCTGATTTCTAATTTGTGAATCCTGGAGAAAGTCTCTCGGACCCCAGTGAGTCCCCAATAAATGCTGGAATACAGTAATTCTAAGAAATACCCTCAGGTTTGCCGTTAGTTTCAAGGGGATTATGATTCTTACTACAGCTTTGGAAAAAATTGAGAGACCACTGCACCTTTTTCTTTCCTTTCCAAAAAAGACAAAAAGGAAGGTTTTGAGTGAGGGACAGAAGTGTTAAAATAAAGAGACAACAGCAAATTGAACCCTTCTGTTCTTCACTCAAAACTTTCCTTTTCAACTTTTTGGGAAACGCTAACCTGTGGGGAGTCATTTTGCCAGTCATCCAAATGATCAGGTTTAGGTCAGACCAGGCTTGTTTACTCCAAATTTTAATCAAGCACAAATAATGAGAGATTGCAATTTGACAGCCTGTTTTGTTTTCCTTACTGTCCAGTGAGGTGGAACGCATGCAGGTGCAGATTACAGTATATTTCTGTGCTTTATCTTTATAATTGTCAGATTGGAAAATTGTACTTTTTGAACTGCGCTTAAACTCTGAGAAGTTGTCTAAAAATCTAAATAATGTCTATTCAGTTCCATGGAGGGACACCAGCACATCATTATGCAAATCAGATGACCAGGCTCAGCCGCAGCACGGCCCATTTAAACGATTCTTAATTCCTGTGCTGATTCGAGCAATTCATTGATTCATAGGACTATTTTTTTTTTATTCAGTAAAGGACTCATTTGACTGTTTTGTTATAATGGAAAGAAAGAGAAAACCTGATGGAAGTTTGCAGTGAAGGATTGTTTGAATGGTGGAGAATATACCTTGATCAACTGCCACATATCTAGCTGACCTTCAGACACAAGGTATGATAGTTTAAACGTGCAAAATCCATCACCATCTCAATGAAAACTAGTTGTATGGTAGGAGACCCACTTTAGAGATGTTTAAGAAAGCCTGACTGCAATATGCCGAAACACACTTGAAGATGCCACAATCCTTCTAGAACAATCTCCTGTAAACAGACGAGAGTTTTTTGGTAAAGCAGAAAACAAAAAAAGCCTTGAAGGAAAGCAATGCCTTCCCCACTACCAAACATTAAGGGCGTTCAATAACAATTTGGGGTTGCTTTGCTGCCTCTGGGACTGGGTGCCTTGAAGATGTGAACGACATCATGAAATCAATAGAATTCCTCAGTATTTTGGAGCGGTGTTAAACCCAATGTCAAAAAGATGGGATTCTGTCAAAGGTCATGGGTCTTCTAGCAGGACAATGACTCCAAACACACTTCAAAAAGTTCCCAGGAATGGTTCAAGAAAGAAACACTAAACTGTTCCGCATTGGCTAACTGTATGTCCAAAAAATAGTTACACTGTAATAAAAAAACCTGTGGAGAGATGAAAATAGCAGTTTGGAGGCACACTACAAATCTGGGAGAGCTGGAGCAATTAGCATAAGAGTGGGCCAAACTGCCATTACAGAGGTACAGGAAGCCCATCCATGATTATTGGAAGCGCTTGATTGCAGTTATTTTTGCTGAAGGCTGTGCTACCAAATATTGAATTGAGGTTGTCAATAATAAATGACGTTCTTATTTGGAAGGATACATTCGGTTCTGAGAAGAAACATGGAAATATAGAAATGTGGAGACCAAATACTTTGATGAATTTCAGCGTAGTTTTAATGACAAAGTGACATATTCTAATACATTTGGCAACTTGTACTATTCCACATTATATTGCAGTAAGCACTGTGGCAACAACAAGCAGCTGTCATCATGAGAACTCGTAAAAAAGTTCAGTAGCTGCTACAATGTTATCAACAGTAGCTTGCAAACTAGTGTAATACAGCTCCGGAAAAAGAGACCACTGCACCTTTTTCTTTCCTTTCCATAAAAGTCAAAAAGGAAGGTTTTGAACAGAAGGGTTCAATTTGCTGTGGTCTCAAAATGTTGACGCTTCTGTTCCTCACTCAAAACTTTCCTTTTCAACTTTTTTGGAAAGGAAAGAAAAATGTGCAGTGGTCTCTTCTTTTTTTCCGGAATTGTATATTTACCTTTGTGTTGCACTGTTAGCACCATGTCTTTTGTTGAGCTATAAGTTACTGGCTTGGCTAACGTTTGCAATCTTACTTCTTCATGTTAGCTTTTGTGACATCAAACTTACTGAAGACTGATCAATGCTGCACAAAACTAGTTGTAAGATATCGCAAGTATTAGTTGCATATTCAAGCATTTCAAGATTATTTATGAAATGTAAAGGTCTGTTCATTCAGTTGTCGGTGTTTTGGCCTGTGTTAGACAATGGACATAATGGTGTTACACATGCCGCCACAACACCGACCCAAGAGATCTAGGAATAAGCGCTACTGGCGCCTCTCGCTCATACCACACAGCAACAGCCACAGTTCTTTCCCAACGCTACATTGTTGTGCATGTCGTAAGCCTATAACAGCAAGTAAGGAACTGATTAAAGATTGGGCACAAATTGAAATTATACACAGAAAACATTTATATGATGAAGTCCCCTTTACAACAATGTTAAGATAGGGCAGTCCCCTGCCCTATTTTCCTCTGGGTACAAATGACATGAATTGCAACCAGTCCTTTAGTGTGTGTTTCAACATGTTCTACCCTGTGCCTCTTTTGTCACCATAAGATGGGTTGGTCACCCGGAATGAGGCCTTATACGCCAACCAAATGAGCAGGCGAAAACACACAAAAAAAATCTGCTTCTGTGACATAATCTAACTGCTATTAGTGTCACTAACCTTACACTCCACAATGAGTGGCTTGATGTTTCAAAGGCGCAATTTATCAGTTGGCTCTTTTTACTTTATGTTTGTAAATTAAAGCACTGCGACGCTGTCCTAATTTCTCTTCACCTCTCTCGTTTCCTCTCGTTCTTTCTCTATTTCTCCTTGTGCTCGCTCTCTCTGTTTCTTTCTATCTCTGTATCCCTCTGAACCTCTTTTCTTGCCAAATTCTCTCTCCCCATGTTTGTCTATCTCCTCCAGACTTTTCAGCAGTCTAGGAGAGCTCCACACCATATCCCAGAGAAGCTACGGCACCACCTACACCATCCGGCCTGGCAGCCGCTACCCCGTCACACGCCGCACCCCCAGCCCCAGCTCAGGTTCCCCGGACCGGAGTGACCCCCTCAGTCGACTCCCTGGCTTTGGGTTACCCACTTCACCCACCACGCCGCCCCACACCATACTCAAGTCGTCCAGCCTCAGCCTGCCTCATGAGCCCAAAGAGGTGCGTTTCGTTATGAGGAGCTCAAGTGCCCGTTCACGTTCCCCCTCCCCATCCCCCTCTCACTCTCCCGGTCTGGGCTCGCCCCTCCTGGCCCTCAGGCCCTTCCACCAGAAGCCCCTCCACCTGTGGAACAAGTATGATGTGGGGGACTGGCTGGAGAGCATCAATCTGGGGGAGCACAGGGCCGGTTTTCAGGAGCATGAGATCGAGGGCTCACACCTCCCTGCACTCACCAAGGAGGACTTTGCTGAGCTGGGTGTGACACGTGTGGGACACCGCATGAATATTGAACGAGCACTCAAACAACTGCTGGAGAGCTGACCCCTGCCCTGAGAGAGACAAGGAACGAGAGAGGGCGAGAGACAGAGAGAAAAAGAGAGAAATCACCCGTCTTTTACACTAGCTTCATTTTAGGTAATTTTTTCACTTTTAATGTTTTTAAATGTTTAAGTTCGATGTGTCTATACCCTGCACTAAGCACTGCAATTCATTATGGAAGGAGGAATATAAATCGTACGTTTCTTCCCATCTTGATGAGGCGCAGATATTCTCTACAGAAGAGAATCTTGCATGAACTCTGATTGGACCATTTGAGTTGTGACAGCTTTTCCCCAGTCACAACCTTCAGCCTCCCACAGAGCTTCCCCTCTCTGGAGGTACCTCTCTTCTTCTCTCTCTCCCTCCATCCCCTCCCTCTATCTCTCTCCCTTCTCTTTATTTGGCTACTGAAGGATCCCCGTTTGTGTGAAGAAGGAGAATGAATCTCGTTCCAAACGGAAAGTTCAGTTGCCTTTCAAAATATTCTCTAAAAGATCAGCTCAACTACAATGAACAGAGGAGTACAGAAGAGTTACTCACCTAGTGCTGACATACAGATACAATATTGACACTGGTCTCTCTCTTCTCTGCCTGGCGTGGTGTTTAGACCAGAGACACATGAGCCCAGAGATGGAGCTCTGCATTGGAGACCACATGGGGAGAACTCTGCCCTGGACCCTCTCACGGAATGACTGTGTTATCTATTATATTTGGAGAATGTTTAACCAACACTAGTGGCTTTTTTCATAATCAAAACGGTATGCTTTGGGTTTCCAAAGAGAATATGATAGATAAATATGATATAAATGTATTTAAATAGCTTTTGGGGGGAGGGTGGCAGAATGTTTTAAGACATTTAATAAACAAAAGAGGATCTGACTCTTACTTCTAGTAGAGAAAAATGTAAAATGTATTCCACCAATAATTTACTTGTTTTTACTAATTATATACATATATATTTGAAAGAAAGTATATAGATATATACAAATTTTGTCATAAAATATACAACTTTACTAAAACTATACATGGTATTCTATATAAAACCCACTGTTGATGAACTGTGCTTACATGGTCACCCCTTCCTGAACAGTAGCATGAGAAGTTGCATCACGTCATCAAAAGAGGGTTGTGTTTGTGTTGTTACGATCTTCCGTCATACTGAAGGGCATACCACACAACGAGGGGTGTGACACCCCGGTTGACCCCAGTGACCCTGTGACCTCAACACATAATCAGATGTAAAGACATATACACACATGAACAGTCACGTAGTCAAACAAATAACATGCTTACAGACACACACACACACACACACACACACACACACGCACACACACACACTCCTTATCCACACTACAAATGGTAGCATCATAACTTACATCGGAGGCAATGGGTAAGGAGACTTACGAGTGTTTAAGAAATACTATCAAACAATTGTAATGTAACTTCTCTTTGCTGTCAGAGCCAGCGAGTGTATTGACACGACAACACTCTTCCATACACTCTGGGAGGACACAACCTGTTTGATGCTACTGATGAACTAGCATGATAGCACTATTATGAAACGCTCAAGAGTGAACGTGAATCCATATTATACGAGACAAGCTTTGAATGGTAGGTAAAGAATATGTAGTTAATTGTAATTTTGCTACAGAGATGCATGTCTGTTTTCTATAAGACATGTCTATCGACAAGAACTGTCATGTTGTACTCCACTGAATGCAATCCAGGTGGACGCTGCTACTACAACTACTACTAAGACGACTAGGACTACTACCACTACTACTACTACTGCTACTACTACTACTACTACTACTGCTACCACTGTACTATTACCACTACCACTACCACTACCACTACTACTACTACCACTACTACTACCACTACCACTACTACTACTACCACTACTACTACTGCTACCACTACTACTACTACTACTACTAGTACTACTACTACTACTACTACTACTATTACTACTACTACTACTACTACTGCTACCACTGTACTACTACCACTACCATTACCACTACCACTACTACTACTACCACTACTACTACTACCACTACTACTACTGCTTCCACTACTACTGCTACTACTACCACTACCACTACAACCACCACTACTACTGCTACCACTACTACTCCTACTACTACCACTACTATTACTACTACTACTGTTACTACTACTGTTACTAATACTTTGACTACTGTTTCTACCACTACCACTGAAACCTTTACTAGCCACAAGCAGCACTAAAACATTATGCTCAGTTAAGATCCTTGGCAAGGAGCCACGCATAAGGCCGATCTATCTCTGTGAAACGTTCCTTTCTATCTCTTTTTGAATGGGCGGGTGGTAAATGGATAATTATGTCCACATTGTAGGAATGACGCTGACTGTCTGAGTCCCTCACCTTCGACTCTGCAGACTGAAATAACTCTTATGCCTATTGGCCTTATTCTGATCAAAAAGGAACTTTTCGGGGCACAATATGTAAAAAAGGAGCTCATTTTGGCCACTAGCATACAGTCAGCCTCCTTTCGGCTGTTGTGTTGGGTTGATTGTTGGTTTATGTTGATTTCTAATGTTCTTTTCCCCCTTCAATAATGTCACTGGGGATTTTGTAGCTCTTGGATTACTAAACTGAGAAGATTTTTCTATTCACTCACCTAATCTGAATTTCAGAGTGAACATCAACAAAAGGAGAAACAAAATATATTCTATCCTTTCAAAATGCCGTACACCGTGTAAATATGATCAAAATACAAGTATTTGCTTTTTTATATTAATCACAAGCAATGTATATATGATAGTTTTCATATAACTTTTGGAAAATCAAAAAAATATATAGATCTATATATGAATGTTTGGCAATGTATGCATAGTTAACCACCTAAGGGAGAAAAGGTGTTATCAGATTTTATTCTTTCTATGAACTCTGAACTACTATAGGAGATGATTTGCACAAAGCAAGGTGCTAGCATTCCAACCACTCATCATTACAGGGCATGCATGCTGTGAAGGGAGGAGAAACCTGACTGTACTGTCCCCTCTCTGCTCTGTGTGGATGTGTGTTCTAGTTCAAACTCTGTGAAGTTAGTCCGCTGTAGCCTTAATACCATCAGAGATTCGTAGTAGTGGCTCTCACACACACTCACAGTGTGCACACACACACTCACACACACATTGAACTCCAAGTCTGAGGTTGTTATATAGGACCCTTTCATATACATCTATATTCCATGACACAATAGAGGTCAAAAAGAGAAGATAGAGCTTCAACTTTTTATTAGTTTTGTACATACAGTCCCTTCCCTTGGCTTTTGTCTGTGTGTGTGGGAGACCGTGTCCTCTCTGGCCCCTGTCTGTGTGTGTGGGAGACCCTGTCCTATTTGGCCCCTGTCTGTGTGTGTGGGAGACCGTGTCCTCTCTGGCCCCTGTCTGTGTGTGTGGGAGACCCTGTGCTATTTGGCCCCTGTCTGTGTGTGTGGGAGACCGTGTCCTCTCTGGCCCCTGTCTGTGTGTGTGGGAGACCCTGTGCTATTTGGCCCCTGTCTGTGTGTGTGGGAGACCGTGTCCTCTCTGGCCCCTGTCTGTGTGCGTGTGAGAGACCCTGTCCTCTCTGGCCCCTGTCTGTGTGTGGGAGACCGTGTCCTCTCTGGCCCTTGTCTGTGTGTGTGGGAGACCCTGTCCTCTTTGGCCCCTGTCTGTATGTGTGTGGGAGACCGTGTGCTTTCTGGCCCCTGTCTGTGTGTGAGTGGGAGACCCTGTCCTCTTTGGCCCCTGTCTGTATGTGTGTGGGAGACCCTGTCCTCTTTGGGCTCTGGAAAAGGTTTGGGCTGTAGCTTTAATGGGAGACATAGGCACAGATAAGGATGTGGTACTATCATCTTTCCACCTCCTCCACATGACCAGGAGGCCCTGTCTGTTCCATTTCTCACTGCTTGTCCATATTTTTAAAGGGTATTATATGATGACGTGATTTTGAGGAGGACCGACAAAAAAATGAAAAATGTGCCAAAAATGACCAAACTTTTAATTGAATACTTTTCTTTAGGACTAGGTTAGTTTGGACGTTGTTGAGCAGTTACTCAGTAATATGGTGCCATCTCCTGGAAATCTTGAGAACTACAGACATTTATTTAGCTTCTCCACCTGGACAATTTTTTGGGGGTGGAAATGTAAATGTTTTTTATGTTTTATGTACATATATATATATATATATATCTATATATATATATATATATATATATATATATATATATATATATATATATATATATATATATATATATATATATATATATATATATATATATATATATATATATATAT
>JACXGJ010008879.1:0-25821 GCA_016801105.1 Esox niger
TTGTAGTGCCCAAATTTATGCACATGCCTAATTTTGTTCGAACAATCATTGCACACTTCCTGTAAATGGTATAAACTTCGTTTCACTTCTCAAATATCACTGTGTTTGTCTCCTATATGATATATTTAACTGATTTTTTTTATCCTAAGAACCAACGATTTATGAAGGAAAATCATGGACATTAACAAGGTTGCCCAAATTTTTGCAGACCACTGTACATGTATGAATACAATGACTTTATAGTTACATTTTTATTATGTATCTTATTATTTCATTATATATTTATTAATGACACCCCCTCCTCCGACTGGACACTCCTACTCATTCAAGGGTATTAATTTTTTGGCACTTTTTCAAATAGAAACAATAAGGAAATACCTTTGAATGAGTAGGTATCCAAACTTTTTTCTGCTACTTTATATGGGCATCAGTTTTAAAGTTGAAAGACAACATTAGCCCCAATATAAACGTTGAAGGACATAGTTTCTATTAGGCTTCAGAAATATGAATCTAAGACAGTAGGAAAATGAATCTAAGACAGTAGGTTGAGACAATTTGTAACATCTGTGAGGCTGCCTGTCTGTCTCCAGGACCGACCACCAACCATTGACCAACAGCCGCATCCTGTCCTCTGATTCGCTGGGGGAAATCAGATTGTGTCCACAAAACATAATAACCACAATTATTACCATGAGAATGCTTTTTTCCCCTCCCTCCCTTTCTCCCTTTCCCTCCCTTCCGTCCCTTTCCCTCCCTTCCTTCCTTCATTCCTTCCTTCCCTCCCTTTCCCTCCCTTCCCTCTTTTTCCCACCCTCCCTCCCTCTCTTCCCTTCCCTTCCCTTCCCTTCCCTTCCCTCCCTTCCCTCCCTTCCTTCCCTCCATCCCTCCCTCCCTCCCTCGCTTCCTCCCTTTCCCTCCCTTCTCTCCCTTCCCTGCCTTTCCTCATAACCCTGCAATCTGCAACAGCATTATGTATTGTGTTGTGAAATGGTTATTAAAAACAGCATATTAAAAAGCAATCCTATAGTGGCCGAAAGGCAACTTCCAAGTAACCAAAAAGCCACCCAATTAATTTATTTCCTTTAGATTATTTTCAATATATCCCAACTTTGTTATAGTACAGCGGAAATAGGCACATTGAATATTCTTCCTGTGCTACTTGACTGAAAGCTCTCATCTGAACTGAATTGTTAATTGGCTGTCAAGTGTCAAAATCTCCCTGTTCTCAGTGAACATTAATGCCGTCCAATCACAACAGCTCAATCAAACTAAAAGTCCCACTCCTTCATTTGCATTTCCAGTGCACACAAAAGATAAATAATCAATCAAATATATCATTTGAAATATCAATAAATACAGTATGGAGTATTTTGATTGACACATGAGACAAGATATATTAAATGAAAAGGACAGACCCTATGTTTTCATTATACAGAGAGGGACAGTCAAAAGGGAAGTAGGTAGGATTTAAACTCATGTACACTCAGCTGTGCCTCGGTGAATGACGCCATACCTGTGACCACTCTAGGTCACAAGCATAGTGTTAGCAACACTGAAGATGTCCGTTTTTGCTTTCTGTTATTACCAAATATGGACTAGTGTGAAATCTGGTAACTGTACATTTCCTCTGTTCTGCAGGAATGTTTTTCTTTTCAGTGGCGTACTGCTGTCCTATTAACCTGCTTTGACTTAAAGTTAAGTTGAAGTCATTGACAGAGGTTTTCTTTTGGTATTGCTTGCATTTCACGCTATGTTATGTAACATCCATCTGAATGACATAATCCAAGACACCTTGTCATCTGGCTCAAAGTATATGCAACAGTTTTCCATGTGACCCCTCCTTTCAGCCCGTTTCCCTCTGTTCTGTGAAGTACGGTGACATGTTTTGATCAATCAGTGATTCAGTGACCCTCATCTCTCTCGTTTTCCAATTGACTACAACTTCCCAGGCACTGACTCCTCGCTGTTATGACCGCCTACTGGAGTCATTCCAGGTCAGCTGACCCCATCCTCTCTCTATTGCCAATTGTCATGTAATATGGTTTTTCTCCAAACCTTTTTTCCAAAATACGGCAATGGTTTGGTCTGTCCTTAGCTGCAAAGGAGACCTAGCACAGGAAAGAATATCAGGAAAAGAGATTTACATTGACAAGAGCTCCCCTAGCTTTGCCGGTTTCTGGAGCACAATAATAAGAGGAGGATGCAGCCGTCATCCTCTGCAGCCCCTCAGGTGTGTTGGCTGTTTGCGCTGAACTCCGTGGCTTTGATCTCCAGAACCTCCAGTCATTGTGTGATTGGAAGCTGCAGTGATAGTACAGAGAACAAATCCAAACAAACAGACATTGCATCACCTTCCTCCCGAGACCCGGCGGAGTTCTATTGTGTCTAGATTAGTGTGATGGTGGCCGTGTCGAAAGTCCTGAGGAGAATTTCAAAAGCACTCGCTCGATGCTGTCCATCTGGCTTCTGTGGGATTCTGTCCGGAAACGGATTGAGTCATTCAGCAGATGCTCTGGTCCAGTGGGACTCGCACTTAGTGACATCACGCGGGAAACTGCTACTCTGGAAATGGGATGCAACCATTATTTTGTTTTCGGGCCACTTTTCATATCAAATGGACCACCATCCATGAGGCGTGAAAGCAGCGTTCCTCTTGGACCATTCTCACTATTACACGGACAGCTTGAAATGTTTGGCTTCTAAAGGTTTCCGTTTGTGTTGCAGACCTTATGAAGAATGACAGAACCTTTGCTCGTGTAGAAGACCACAGGCAAAATTTCTATAATGGACTTCCACACTGTAGTTCGCGTGGTACAATTTGAATAGATTTGTGTTTTGTCCTGTGTGAAGAGATGGCTTGTCTCTGCATTTACTAACTGGAGAGGTTTTCGGACCAGGGGACAAGTGGCATTTATGATAAATCTAATCAAATCAATTTGATTATATAAAGCCCTTTTTACATCAGAAGATGTCACAAAGTGCTTTCACAAAACACCCGGCCTTAACCCCAGAAGGTCAAATGTCTTATTTTACTATCCTTGCAGGAGTCTCCTGCAAATATTTACATACACATCTTCCCCCATCACCCTCCCTCTCCTCCTGGAGTGAATTCAAATGTTCCTTTGATTCTATAAACAACAAACAATCAGTAGAGCAGCCGCCAGAAGCCACACACACCTTAATGATCGGGTCACATCATTTTACAGACACACACACACACACACACACACACACACACATCTCCAGTTCTATAGGGAGTTAAGGGGAATACTACCTGGCTAAATAAAAATCTAGAGCTAATTTTTTTCTCACACGTTCCCTTCCTCAGGACACAGGCATATGGAAGTAGAATACTGATGTGTTTTGGCCAAGTGCTGGGCGATGCATTTTGAGTAGTTCATTAGCTCTTAACTCTTCCATGGTTAGTCACTCTTTTGCTACACTTTCAAGCCAAAGATCCTGTGCTAATACCCTTCATGTTCACAAATGAATTGGAGTATGACAGTAGCTTAAAATAATGGCCCCGCCTGAGTGGGAGTAACAGACTTACCAAACCCTAATGCAAGGCATAATGGATGGCTTCTTATGAAGGAGTCTGGCTGCATAATTGTGTGGCTGTTCGTGAAACTGTTGGTAGACAGACACCGGAAACGGAAAGAGAGCCTTTGTCTACTTACCGATGAACACTGCGCAACTACAACACATTGCAAAGCATTACCGTAGCAATGTAGTCTGTGCAAAAAGGAGCACTGTTTGACGTGATTAGACTCAGAAATCTGTTCACAACAACACTGAGTCTTATTCACCTTTGTGGGTGGTGAGTGATGTATTTTTTAATGCTAACTGATTTGACGAACGAGAAAATGTGTCATACCATAACTTGTTACAATGGTGGTCAAATATTTATTTGCAGGCTGACTCTCCCAGTTCAAGCCTGAACAAACCTCAACCATAGTATGTACTGTAGATATTGACTACTATGACTTGAACTATAGCCAAGCAGACATTGAAACAATGGGAAAACATTCCCGTGCCATTGGGATGTCCTCGGTGGGCACAATCTCACTGTTTCTGATGTTGTTTTGAAGTAATATATTTGGTATTTCATGTTGCTCAGACATTGTTCAGATATTACTTATTTTCGATTACTTGTCGAAATACATCACTTGTCTCACAAGGAACCTGTTTGGGTTCCATTCAAAGGAGACAATATTACTATTCGATGTGGTTTTCATGTTTACTCTTTGGTGTTTCATGTCGCTCAGACATTGCTTATATGTTTATTTTCAAACATCTCATTGGGGATGTGCAGTCTGAGCTTTAGCATGGTGGCACTGCCGATAAAGCAAGCACAATGTACAAAGGCACTAATTCATCTGTCGTTTTTAACTTAGGAGGACATGAGGTGTTGACCCACACCTGCAGAGTACCAGGCTTGACTCATTGCGGTCTCTGTCCAAAGTCCTCCTGGTTGTGTTGCAGATCAAGACGATACCTGACGATTTCAGCTGCCACTCTGCTGACACCCCCTCCACCCCATCTGTCTCTGTCCTTGTCCATCTGGTCATGCCTCCAATCTGGACTAGGAATAGACTCTGGGCTCAGCCCACATGCATCGATTAGCTATTACAATTTGGACTCTTAATATGTTCACCCAGCACAGCCAGAAGACGGCTAGTCCCCCCTCTGAGCCTGGTTCCTCTCTGGGTTTCTTCCTAAATATTGGCCTTCTTAGGGAGTTTTTCCTAGCCACTGAAGTTCAACACTACTGTTGTTTGCTCCTTTGGGTTTAAAAGTAAAAGTATTTTCCATACTATTTCCAGAGTAAATCTTCAAGTACCCCTGACTGCAGTTTGGGGTGAGGATCAATGTAGGCGGAGTCAAATGTTGACTCCACCCACATTTGGCTCCACCCACCTATTTTTTGTCCATCTGAAGTTTGACGGTGACACACTGAATACAAACACACATGTCTGTGCATGGCACATGTCGAATACAAACGTAGTTCATTTTTGAAGATATTAAGAAATATTATATTAAGTGACACTTGCCAGAGTATGTAACCTCTGGAGAGAGGGTTACGCTCCACGTGTTTTCATTTGTTTTAGTCATAGTTCAAAATCTGTCAATTTTGTGATTACCTATCTCAAGTATTCATTTATAGAAAGATGAGTGTTTCTAAAAACACTTTTGGAAAAACGACTTTGGCCCGAGTCTGTGGCTTCAGGATGATGTAATGGCTCATGATGCATTTCCTATCATTTCTGTACTTCTCTACCGCTGCAACCGCCACTCCTGTGTCCAGCGAGGACTGTTGCTGCTGTGTAAAGCACGAATGTATGTCACTAAACTGGTTACCCACCTGATCATCCCTTACCACCTACTCAGTTTAATCAACAATCCAAGAATGCAGCTGGGACAAGATGCTTATCTTAAAAGTAACATGGGCTACGAGTGGAAACCTCTTATAGTGTCGTTTTTCAGTAATATTTTATAGTTAATTAACCAATAATATAACTACTACCACATTTAATATATATCTATGTATAGATGAATGATTCATTAGTTGTGGTTACTACATCACTGCACTCCCTCTCTGGCATTTTTTTGGTTCTCCTCATTTCTGTAAGTTACCTTGATTTTGCACCGGTGGGTTTTATCTGTTTCATGATAAAATGTGTAAACATCATGAAAGCTTAAGCAATTTGACTCCACCCGCATTGAGCCTGGCCCCCGAACGGCACACTTCAGTCAGGTGCTTCTCAATAAAATAAGTCCTAAACCTGACCTGAACAGGAACTTTTGGGAAATACGGAAAATATGGGTTTGTAAAAAATAATAAGAAGTGAAAAGAAACTCTAATCTTGGATGTTGTACTCTGTGTCACGGTCAAGATTGTGGAGAGTTGTAATGGACCAAGATGTTGAGAAAGTGATTCAATCAATCATTCTTTTGTATACTTTTTGTAAACTACTGTGTCTACTTTACTTTTCCTCTACAGTTACCAATGTAAAGGAAACTATCAAATCAATACTTACTGTATAGATATAATAACAAAATAGGAATCGATTTACTATTTCCCGTATAATTATATTTATTTTTACTTTTATTAACCCATTTCACTGAATCACTCATTCAGCATATTCTAAGTGTCAGACATTTTGTTACAGGTATCAGGGTTGTTTCGTGATGCCAGCATTGGGAACCCCATCAACATTGTGGTTGTTCGTCTCATCCTGCTGGAGAAGGAAGAGGTAGGAGAGTGAAGAATGAGTCACTGTAAAAAGTCAGTGTTACTGAATCCATGCTAGAAGACTTGCAAGAGCTCAGGCATTTGTGGAAAAACACTGGCCTCCAATGACGCCCAGATCATAATGTCAGTGACTGACCAGAGTCATATATTTTGATTAGGCCTATATTTTTTCCTTGCGATACGTTAAGTCTCCAATCTTCTGCAATAACAGATTGAAATGACATGAGACCCAGTGTGATAACAGGAAATAGAATGTGGAATAAAATTTAAAAAATAGAACCACATGATTAAGCAAAGTATTTTTTCTTGGAATGAAGGTAAAATTCAACTCTGTACTGATAGTGTATCATCATGCCATCTCGCTTGAAATGGAGTAGTCATACTCTTGGTAATAATCTAAACTAATTCCAGTGTCATTTTTCCTGAATGTTAAGATGATGTTATTCATTTGTTTAATGAGCTGGGAGAAATTCTGTCCACGGGCGATGCCAGGGTCAGTATAACAGAGAGAGACACTGTCAGGAAGTGAGAGATGGACAGAATTGTAAAAACAACAGAAAGCCATTACCGCGGCACCTGCCCTTCTGTTTCTTCCAACCTTAATCAGTCATTTTTCACCGTCTGCCAGATTTTTCTAAGCCCCAGAGAAGGACTTTCTAACCTTGTTCCTCGAGATTTACAGTGCTTTAGCGCTTCACCCCAAACCTAATCTGGCACATCTGCCATCGATACTTAACTGGTCATTGACTCAGGTATAACTGGGTATGAGTGGAATTCTACAGGAACTAGCAGGATTGGGGAGCCCTGCCCCAGAGTGGAAGTGATGTCCCAAATGAACATATGGTTGGTCATGTGGTGAGGGGAGCCGCTCGTTAGTTAGAGATGTGAAGAAATGGAGAGTTAAAGAGAGATGGATAGAGATCTCAGCTGACTCCTTACTCCTGGCTCTATCCTCAATCTCTTACACCACACTGCCCTCCTCGCCCACATAATCATCACAGCCAAATCCTTCAAACAGAATTTCACATCAAAACATCACTTGCCTCTTCTAATATTTTCCTGCCAGCATAGGAAGTATGGGTTATTACAGCCTTCCCACAATGTGTTAGGAAAGCTAATGTGTAGCCAGTGCAAAAAAACGTTATGCTCGACGTTCTGTCTTGGTGATAACGTTGGGAGGTGCGAGGGTAGCGAGTGAGTAAAAGGTGAAGCAATAGTTTAGCTTTTCTTTTAATGTGGACCATGCACCACACGGTCTCAAACAAAACAGACAAAATAACCTGTGAGGTTCGGATGAAAACCGCGAACACAAATAGACAAAATAAAGAAACAGGTGTGTGTGTGTGTGTGTGTGTATGTGTTAAGTGAGGGGAGCGTTAGCCATCGTCTCGGCAGTTTGTACACCGGCGAGGTGGAGCACAAGAGAGAGCACGCAGCGCCACACGGAGCGACCGTCACACACTTGCTGTGAACAATTACCTGTAGGGCACGTCTTCTAACCTTTCTCTAACGTAACGGTAACGTAATTAACTGCTCGGATTGATCTCAATTTGATCCTCTACATGGCAGTTCAGTAGGAACTATTTCTCACGTGATTCTTCATAACGACTAGAATAAACAACATCACCGACAGCCTGTCGTCAAACTTATCTGCCGAAATCAAGTTTAGGTTGTGATGATAGGCCGTAGGTAAAAATGAAGCTTACATATTCCATGAAGACATTTGATGTAATCGTCTAATGTAATTATGACATCTCTGTGGTGGCAGGAGGACCTGAAGATCAGCCACCATGCCGACAACAGCCTGAACAGCTTCTGTAAGTGGCAGAAACGTCTCAACGTGAAGGGAGAGGAGAATGCGGTCCACCACGATGTGGCCGTCCTCATCACCAGGTAACCCATGATGGACTCACCAGCGTCGGGTGGGGAATTCCACTTTCATTATTATGACATTTCTTAAAACCCTGCAATTCAGATGTAAATACATTGATCTCAAATACTGACCTACATACATGCATACAGTGCTCTCTGCATAATTTCGAATAATCAAATGGCATTTTGCTTGTGTTCCTCTTGGGTGCCAACATTTCACAATCCTGATGGATAATTAGGTTTAATCTCTGAGGATTTTTTTCTTTTTGAATTCAACTTTCTTGTGCAGTCATTGGAGATAAAACAAAGGTTATTTCAAGTTTAAGGTAACAGTGTACTATGTGTTTGTGTCTTCACTTTTTGTCATCCTCTCAATGGCTCGGGTGTCCTCTTTCTTTTGATTGCCTAAAATTGATTTCTCCTCCCATTCCATCACGAAGCAAAGTCTTTCTGAAAGCCCGAATGGAACGAATGTGAGGCATGTTTAAAAATGTACTCCAATTGAGAGATGGACTGTTGTTTTCCATTGTGACCTTCCATCCAGAAACAGATTGCCTTTTTTCTTCCTGTGCTCCATTTTCTTGATTACAAAGCATCCACGCAAGACCAGCCATTAACCAACAACTCCTATTTGATTAACTTGTGCCATTTAAGGGGCTTCATCATACTGTTATTTTAGCAATGCAACATGAAGAGTGTTTCCAGAGATGAGGTAAACCTTCTTGGAGTTTTTTTGGATGAGAATTTGAGCTCCTGAGTATTTCTATTTCTTAACTGTTTCATTTAACTTAGTCTTTGAAATTCATACCCCATGTTGAGCATCAATTTGTGCTCAACATGGGGTCACAGTTTGTTGGCATCCTCAGTCCTCTGGTACTGAAACAGTGTTTACCACACACAGGAAAATGTCATGTTGTTACTATGCCAGCAGAGAAGTATTCGAGCCTCATCCAACCAGGAAGCACAAGGGTTTTGTTTGACAAAATCCCGTCCGTGCAAAAATGTTTCGTTTGGCTAATGACGCATGAGCAGTGAAATCATTTCATTTAAGACGAGCACTTCCCTCCACATTTCCAACACTATTCTCTCCTGAATTGATTCCCGCCTTAAGTGATACAGTCAAGCCAGATCATTTGCAACCATCCCATTTTCCTTGCCATTTTTCTCCCTCCCGCTTCTCTTCCTGTCACCCCTTCTCCAATCCCCCTCACCCACCCTCCGTCCTCTGCCCTCAGAAAGGACATCTGCGCTGCCATCAACAAGCCGTGTGAGACACTGGGCCTTTCCCACGTGGCCGGCATGTGTCAGCCGCATCGTAGCTGTAGCATCAGCGAGGACACGGGCCTCCCGCTGGCCTTCACCATCGCACATGAGCTTGGCCACAAGTAAGTATTTGTGCGCGTGATCAGATGTACATATTTGCACGCGCGCATATATGCAGATGTACGTTCCCACTGCATTTGCCCTTTCTACTGGCAAAATGCTGCTTAGGGTAACCTGGTGTTGGAAAGGGACACTTCTTGAACGTTTTTTTTGTTCTAGCCCAGAACAAACCTTATTGAACCAATGGAGTCTGGTCCTACATAGTCTGACAGGATTATAGACATTTTGGTTACATTTTCAGTAAGGTAAGCTGAGAAACATGTAGACATAAAGTAATAAGGATAAATTAGGATATATCTTTAAATCTGCGCGATCTAATTATTAAACAAGTACTAACCCTCATACAACTTACTGAGTTGTCATTTTGTTTGAATGTTGAGTGTTTGCGTCATGCATTTGAGTGTCTGGGATGTCAGTCAATGCAGTTTATTATTTTCATGCCTGACATGTTGATTTGACAATCCGTTAACCAATCAGAGAAACAGACAATCAATCAGGTCCATAAAATGAAGACTTCCAACACTATTAACCAATTTTTCTATCCACTTAGATATGTCTCGCTCAAATTGTATGTCAGTGACATTTATGCAGGAGCCCAAAATGGTCCTCAGAGTGACAATGTTTTAATAATTATTTCAAGATGCTCATAGTTCATTTTCTAGGACTGGACTGATATACATTAGAATAGGGGGACAATCTATATCACATGCTGTCAAATACCTTAAAATTACATCTGAAAATCCTTTTAGATTATAGAGCCACATAAAGAAGAAAACATTTGTCATTGACCCAATACTTCCTGAAGGAATGGTATTAGCCATACAAAGATCAGTTATATATTAGCAATCAAAATGCTGCGTGAGGGATATAGAAAACAAATGAATTGCTTATAATAAAGATCTCATCACATCCGGGCCAAACTGTGAGTTTAAAAATAATATTTTATTAATCGCAAAAGTCCCAAACTGCCTCTTTAAGCGCACCACATTTATTTAAATCAATTTAGTCTTCATGCAGAAGCAACCTTTTTTTCCTGTTATTTGTTTGGTAAGAAAACACATTCTAACACCTGTTTTACCAACTGTTCTAACAACTGCATTTACCCATTATTGAATGCTTGAATTTTCTTTCCAGTTCAAAGTTGTTTGCTGTGATGAGAGTTGTGACAAGTCTACACCAAAATGGTTTTCCTGTTTTTGGAAGATAATAAAATTAAAAACATGGTGCGCAGCCTAACAAAGCTTCAAAGCTTCTGTCTGACAGTCAAAACAGAGATCACTCCTGTCTCTCTGATACGAACATTTATATAAACAACAAGCCAAAAAACATTCATACATTTAGATCCACTCACATACTGTAACCCATATTAGGCGAAATACTCAGATTTGTTCAGATAGATTAATCCTTGTGGTACTTCATCTACATTGTGTGATATCATACGACAAACAAAAAGAGACGTTTATGTCACGCATTAGTTATTGTACCATAGACGTATCCTCACGAAAAACACAGCTAGCTATACACTACAATTGCACTGTCTCCAAATACGCTAGGTAATGAGAATGCATTGTGCCCAGACACCTTCAATTAGGATACATCATACATAAATAGCCCATGGAGAATATATCACCTTCATATAATAATTACGGAAGGTGTTGGATTTATATCCCATGCTCAGCATCACCTCTCTGGGTCGCTCTGAGAACTCGACATTCATTAAGGATTTCATTAGCATTCAATGTGTTGAAGAAATCACCAGCTGCTGTACGTGATAACATGTGCCTTTGCTCAGATCCCGTCGCCCCTCGAAAACAAAAAGCTCTTTCTCCTTAGCGCCGTTTTCTTTCCGGCAGACACCATCGAAATTTGCCATGATAAAATAATATTGTTTGACATGATTGGCCCCCTTAAACCGATTGGACCGTTAAAAACGCATTCGGCAAAACACCAGATGAAGTGACAGTTCAATCTAAAGAATGACACCAACAGTGAAGCATAAACTCTTACCCGCCACCCTGGCTGGACCAATTGCAACTAGTATTCTGCACCAGCAGAGGTATGGAGACAACACACACCCCACTGTCCCACATAGACAAGAGTAACAGCTATGTTAGATTGCTGTTTATTTTCTACAGCTTATAACACTTCAGTTCTATCAAAGCTTGTCAGGAACCTGGGAGACCTGGGGCTGGGCCCAGACCTGTGTGAATCGAATAAAATCTTGACCGGCGTGATCTTCGACGCTCGGAGCCCATCAGCCTTCTCCTGGACTCCATGTTTCACCCATGATTGCTTGGCCACACATGACGCCAAGTCGGATCTTCAAATATACTGAAGACATGTCCTTGCCTGAAGTCCATCAACAGTGAGGCAGTCGATAGAGAGGTTTGAGTCCCAAAAGAGAGTGCGTACCCCCCACCACTGTAGAGAGTCACATGCTTTAAGATCTTCTACATGCGCAGCAGATAGCTATGATTACAAGCATTTTGTATTATTGTTCTGTGCATTTGTAATAGTGGTAGGTTGGACATTTCTACTTAAAAACACATACAACCACACACATCATGCGATGTTGGTACACTCAAAACAATACAAAGGAGCATAGAATAAATATATAATTCCCCATTGTATACAACTAGCTAATTATCATTGCTAATTATACAGCGAACACATCGCTCTTATAAGACCCACACTGCCGGCCCTAGTAGTTCAAGGTGAGAAGGGATGTGGGAAAAGAGATAAAGTGCTGGTGGCAGAGAGCAAAACTTGAGAATAGACAGTCCAGGTTGACCTTTCATAGACCAGAATAGGAAAGGGAAAGAAGGCCCTTCATTATTGCTAATCAGCAGGTGGGAATTGAGATTTTTACTGTGGAAGCAGAGGAGGAGGAGTAGTTGGGCTGAAAAACAATCTACTGCATCTGTGTGTTAAAGTGCTGAGTCTGTTATGACCATGACGATCACGTCTTAGAATCATCTCAACGTAATAGCTGATGGTGGTTTCATGGCCCATTGCTCCGATGTCTCTCGCTGGTTCAGGGTACAATGCTGTCATCATACCGAACTCAAAGCATTCAATGTTCACATAACATCTATGGCTGCCTGTCTGGGTAATGAAGCCTCACACTTTTCAAAACCCACTGTGATCAAAACTGCCACAAATTAATCTCAATTAATGAATATTTGTTAAGTTGCAGTTTATCACCATATGAAAATGCCACTGTATATAAACAATAATAAATGCATTTCTCTAAATAAAACAGGGCTATTTCTGAGCCAGCTACATGCTTTACATGTGCTTTGCAGCCAACCACCAGACTGCTTTGCAAGAGTCTGGTGGATATAGCTTCAGCACACAAAAGAAGTATCCTATATAGATCACATTCACTGGCAGTGCTGCCTGCTCAGAAAACCAGTTAACTGTAAACACTGGTAGTTGGTATAGTTCATAACATTTTCTGATGGTCCAGAGTTTTGGGCTGTCATGGGTTCTGTTGTGGCAATTTCTTAACTAATGTATTTTTGAGACATGTTTGCTTATCTATTGCCTAGTATGTAACTCTGGTCTTTGGTTGTGACACACATGTCTATATTATACAGGGGATCATGAGATGTTCTGAATAGGGGTATCAGTCCTTTGTTCCTTAGGAATGTGATTGTGGGGGACGGTGGGGGCAGTTGTCCCTTAAGGTAAACACAACAGGGAACAATATGGCAGGATGCTGTAAGCCTAACTGAGTTGAAGAGGTTACCCATGTGGAGAAGGACAGTATGCCCTTTGTGTCAGGCCTAGGTGGTAATAGAACAAAAGGAATGTATTCTATTGAGTTAGCACATAGGTGCACCTTTGAGTGTCTATCGGTGAAATTTCCACCACAGTTCCTGTGAACCAAATAAAAAAATACATAAATATATGTTTACCTGAAGTGGCTCTGGTGGGCTAAAACATTAGTAATGTAAGATGTAATACGTAATACAGTCAAATTCGAGGTCGCAAGTTAAGTCAGAAATCACGCAGCAAATAAGTGACATAAAATGACCAGTCTGTAGATCCAAATCCGCAATGACAAGAAAATGAAAGTCCATACTCTTTGACAGTTTGAAGTTCCCTGTCACTGTTAATTCCATTAGGGACAAACATCTCGCCCAATCAGGCTTCATTAATGTCAGTGTCATAGCCTTAATTCATAGTGTGCTAAATCCCTGAATAACTCCAGCAGTCCTTGTACCAACCCAGAAGTATAACATAAAGGTTGGCCCTTGGACAAGTTTGCAACCAACCATATTATGTAAATACTATTAAAACTGATTTTGCCTGTGCTACTGTAGAATGCAGAGTGCCTATAGGTTTTTAGTTTTACCTTTGAGTCTTATAAGTATTGCAGAGTGAATTTGTGTTGTTGGCTGTTTTGACATGTATTGGCAACCCCCTGGAGTGATTCTGATTGGTCCAAAACACACTGCTCACTGGGACTCCTACTGAACTGACTACACAGAAACCAAGGCTCTACCCGATATGTCAAAAGACTGTGTGTGTGTGTGTGTGTGTGTGTGTGTGTGTGTGTGTGTGTGTGTGCGCGCCTGTGGGTCTGTGGGAGTGTCTGTATTTGTTGGCATTTAAGTGAAGACACACGTGTGTACAAATTACTGTATGCAGTCATGTGAGAAAATAAGCACGCCCATGGAAAGTTTTACATATTTGGACACATGCATATTTGAGTTAAATTCCAAGCACATTCATTGGTGCAGTTAACCAATTGCCAAGGTCAAAAGAGTACTAAAGCCCATGTGTCTGGGATGGGTTACAAAGCCATTTCCATGTAATGTGAAGTAAATAAATCCACTGTCAAGGGATCATCTAGGAATGGAGAAATGTCCAGACCTCTGGTAGTCTACATAGGACAGGTCGTCCCACTAAATTTGGCCCACAAGCTGACCAAAAGATCTGCCCGCCTCTTCTGCCACAATGAATGTTGGAAGTCTATGAGTCTACTGGAAGTGTTTGAGACACTGTAGAAACTAGGCCTACATGAGAGGTCAGGACGGATGCAGCCTTTTGTGAAGACACAAAATACAACCAATACAAGTCTATCAGTACGTGACGGAATTTGGTCATATCGTTATCTGTCACCTGATTCTGTAAGCTGCACAATCTTTCTTTGGCTGTGTTCAGCCGAGTCTTTCAAACCAGGCGATAAAATCCATATAAGCCCCCAGAGTGGGTCATCCTGAAGTGGGGTGCCCTAACAAGACAGATGTCACTTAACGTGTGGTATACACCTTAGATTTCGGCACAGCCAAATGGTTGAAGCTACAAACTCATAGGTAACTTAATTTTAGTCAGGAGAGTCTCTAGAACACACAGGCAAGTTTAATTTTGCCATAGGACGCAGACAAACCATGCTATTATCCAAAAGCTAAGCTAAGGAGTCACTGGGAAATCACCCTCATCAGGTGTATTTAAATTCCTTACAGATTACCAGTATATATGTATATATTAAATATTCAGTAGTCTCTTGAAACATGGAGGTGGTTTTGCCTTTGCTCAAGGATACCCTAAGGCTGATCCATAATGGTAAGAATAGCATGCTGAGGGATGATACATAACGAGGGTAAAATAAGCTAATAATAAAATAAAAATAAATACTTTTTCAAAAATGTTCTAATTTTTGTATACAAAATATGCAAAGCAGTAAATCATTAAATAAAAATTGTTTTTCCCACATATTATGCAAAACTTAAATTTGATTGAATCTGCTATTTTGCAAAACAACATTAAAGGCCCTTTCATTTTCTTATCAAACAATTTCCTATATTTTTGTAAGGCCCTTACAAAACAGATAAACTGAACATGGACCATGCAACGGGATAATGATCCAAAACACCCAAACAAAGCTACAACAGGATGTTTAAAACATATAGAAATGGAGTGTTGAGGGATGGAGTGTTGAGGAATGGAGTGTTGAGGAATGGAGTGTTGAGTCAACGCCCCCAACTCACCCTATCAAATGGCTTTGGGGGGCGTGAAGCATGCAAGAAAGCACTAAAACATGACACTGTTGAAAGAGCTCTGTAAAGATGAGTGAGAAAACATCCTCCCAGTCGATGTAAGAGAGTTACAGACAATAACAAGAAGTGTCTACATGAAGTTATTTCAGCCAAAGGAGGCACCACCAGCTACTGAAGCTAGAAGTGTATATATATTTTTCGGCTCTATAGAAATGCATTTCTGTAGATGAATGTATAATCTTTCTTTTGATGAATTTGTTGAATTTGGTTCAGTTTATCTGTCAATAGTGTTGAAGTGAGAATGACCGTATGTCCGAACCATGTTACCAGGTAAACCAGACTTCTTACAGTACCCTTATGTTTTCACCTGAGTGCATCTGTGTCCGTGTCAAACTGTCCATCAGGGCCCACTCACTCGCCCCTCTCTGTGTGGGATGTGCTTCTATGCCGCAGCTTTGGGATTCAACATGACGGCAACGGCAATGACTGTGAGCCGATTGGGAAAAGACCTTTCGTCATGTCTCCACAGCTCCTGTACGGCAACGCCAGACCCAGCTGGTCCCGCTGCAGCCGGCAGTACATCACCCGCTTCCTTGAGTGAGTTCCTCACTGATGACCTCATCAATCTACCGTCTCTCTGTTCACACTATGTCTGTGTTTCGCGCCGTAATGGTGGCTGGCAAGGAAATCCACAACAATGCATCATTGAATTAGTCTGAAACAAACTGATAGGGGAATTGCGGAGTTCTCAAATGAAAATAACATTTATTTTTTTATCTCCGTGTCACTCCTACTCTTCCCCTCTCTTCTCATTCCCTTAAAAAAAAAATCCTGACTTCAGCTCTCACTGCTAACATTTCTTTCATTGCTTGTGCCACTGATAGGCTGTGAATCTATCATCAAACTCCTAGATTGCCCCACCTTTTCACATTTTAGCTAGGGTATTAGCCACTTGCTCCAAAGGGCTCTGACAACTTGTTTAGATAGCTGCACTGCCAGAAAACTACTAGGAAATAATGGACATGTGCCAGGTATTTGTTACCTGTACTGAGGGCAAAAGACATTAATTAAAAGAACAATTACATAGGAAAAATAGTGAAGGGAGTCAAGGAGGCGAATCATTTTGTAACCAAATGTAATTATGGGGAAGCTTACCAATAAAAAGAACTCACTATGTACTCCAATTGTAACCACTATCCAAATGACAACATATAAAACGTTTTAATATAAATAAATATATTTATTATACATAACTACTTTGGCATTATGACACAATAAAATGTTTGCAAAAGGCAAATTATATGTAGGACATTTTCATACTATTCAAGTACAGTGTCATACATGTCATTAGAAATCGTTGATCTTCTTCCACTTGCTCTCCCTCGTCCACCTCCTCTCATTTCTCTAACTCTCTCTCTGTTGTTCTTATCTATTATTCCAAGCACAGGTGAGCTTACCTGTGGCAGTTTTTATTAATGCCAACATCCATGTTAAATTATGCTTTGGCAATTGAATGGTAGCGTTTTCTAATGTCCATGATACCATGGTGGCAACGGGCCTTTATAAAGACAGCTATGTGTAAAGTTTTGCAAGAAAAAGTTTGACAGGCGAATAGTAATTATGAGTAGGGTGTAAATGGCTTTCCTTCTGGAATTTAGTGAAATAATTTTCTATGTATTATTCATAAACAAGTTTTAGTGTGTACAATTGTGAAAAACTAAAATAAATTATGATAAATCCATTTAGGAATTTGTAGGCTGATTCACCAATGCAAATCAGATTTACAATACAAAGCATTTGACATTAGTATAGCATCTGCCAGATACAAAGCAGTATTCGAAACGTTGCTTCAAGCTGTTTTGGTGGAAAAGGGATCCTTCTGGAGAGAGTCTGATTAAAAATGTGCTACCTTACTCATGCAGCAGAACCTGAGGGATGTGGAACAAAAGGCAAAGCTAAAGCAACATAAGTTAGATTTTGAGCCAAGGGCAAGGGAAATAGAATGTGAGGGGAGGTTAGAACGGCAGAAATTAGAATTTGAACAAAGTGAATAGGAACCGTGACATGGAACCAGAACAGTTATGTGAGCAGAGTATCTAAGTGGAGGGGAGTTGGAGTGAAGGTAAGCGGATAGGGCACGCAACTGAATTGAGATTTTTTTTGCTAATTTTTGGGAATAGTGGGCATATGTCCCCGTCCAATTGGGCTCTTATACACCTTAGACATGCTGTAAGTTCTGGATATACTCTGACCAGAATGTATCATTCTTTTCATCATCCTTCTTTACATTTGTTAAGTGCTTCATCCTATTTTGCCCAGATCAAAATCAAATGTGGGCCGACATAATCACAAAAGAAGATGGGGTGGACTAATGGAGATGTTTCTTCAATACGAGCAAGAAGTGATTTTTAGCACAGCGTGAAACGGATGTTGAGTGGCAGGAGTGGTGAGACAGGACTCTGTAAGCAGTGATTTGGATATACGACGGCTCAGCTTTGCTCCAGCGCTCTGTGTAAGTTAGAGCAAATGATAGATCTTCAACCAGGACACATAGAGGTGCAATTGGAAACCATTTGATTGTGTTTGGAACCGTCAACTTGTATCGTCTTTTGAAAGGGAAGGTGTATATATGCTTTTGTCTTTCTGTTTGCATCCGTTTGGCCTGTTAGCCATGCCTCTATATTCATCCCAGTCAAGAAGACAGGCGCATAGCCTTGGTCTGATGCAAAACAAAAGTTTTTTAGCCATTTCATGATACCCGTCTCAGTACTATGGGGTATAATCCCTGGACTGGAACATTTTATATATAGTCTCCTCTACAGGGAGTCGCTGGGAAACATTTACAGTTTGAAAAGAATAGGAGATTTGATATTTTTTTGGTCAAGTTCAGAAAAGGCTTCATTACGGCAATTTTTTGGAATATAGAGTGCAATTTGACCAAGCAGGAAGTAGCTTTTTTGGTAGTATAATTGGAATAGGGGTCGAGTGGACAGCTGGAATTACAGTGAATGGTTGAAAGGATAGAGCATTTGACAACTCATGTGTCTAGATTGATTTGAGGTAGCAATAATGATCCTTTCATCAAAGAAGTTAATATTGAGCAGTGCATTTATCAGGCTCAATTTGCAAGTTCATAATCAGTGAAGTGGTAATTTACCTTGAATGAGTTTGAATACGAAATCTAACATTAAGTTGTCCCATTTTGAGATTTTGAGACGTATTTTTATTGATGAAAGAAATGGGCACAGGCAAAGTGTCAGTGGGAGAAACCCAGATAACTGGACTGACTATGGAGACCACAAGCAGTTGATAGACTGGCCAGAGGTCAGCCTACAGACTCCTGTCTGTGTTCCAAATACCATACTTGCCAATGCCACAGTGTGTTGTTTTCAGGATATCTGACTGTTTCCTTTTTTCCTTTTCTCTATACTCTTAACACTGGCCCACAGAAAGCTCAGTCTGGCCCCGACTTCAGTGGCCCAGATGAATGACTAAGGTTCATGCAAATATTGTGCATAAATACTTGTTTTCCAGTGGTAATAACAGGTTCAGAATGTCTAGTCAGTGGGACAGCTTGTGATAGTTCCAAGGGAACCTTCTGTGGGGGACCTTAGTAAAGCTATCGGTAAGATCACTGGACGCTTCTGATGGTCATATCAGGACTTCTCAGGAATTTAACTGTATGGTTCTTAGGACATTCTCTGAAGATCAGTGGTCTGAATTGAGGAGGTCAGTCCACCAGTGCAAACCTAAGACTTACCAAGGATCTTGAAATGTGCTACATGGAGGAATGGTCCCAGATCCCTCAAAGGATCTTGAAATGTGCTACATGGAGGAATGGTCCCAGATCCCTCAAAGGATCTTGAAATGTGCTACATGGAGGAATGGTCCCAGATCCCTTAAAGGTGTGCGTCAACCTTGTCAGACTTTACAGGAAGCGGTACAGTGCTGAATTTAATGTTTACAGCCCCCATGTGGAATATTTGAAATATTCCACATGGAGGAGGCCAACTGTGAACTAGGTACAAAATGAAACAAAGAAATTATAATCTGGGGACCATGGAATGAACGTTTTTGGGATAGCTTCTTGTCCATAAAGGAATGACAAAAAACGTTTAAAACAAAATTAGCCTATTTTTGTTTGGCGGGGGATCGTCCTCTCAGACCAGGATGGGTTTCAACTGTTTTCATTAGATTGCAGAGGTTACCACCGTGCTGGGTCCACTTTTATTGAAGAGCTGCTGATAAGTCCTTTGTTGCAAATGAGAGAAGCTGAAGGGGCAACATCTCCAGTTGTTTTGGACATATTATTGAGCTAATGCTAGCCTTAAGCCTTTGGTTAAAACTTTTAATTTCAGTCACTTAGCATTTATCACAACTTTTATGTCACTCTTTGTTATGGGCATTTACTGTAACTTGTTTGCCTTTTTGATGGCAACTTTAGTGGGCAAGTCTGACGGTTGGTTTTTAGGGAACGTAACAATATTGTCATGTTTGGTGCAATTTATGGCAACCAAATAGCAACTGACCCCATTTTGTCTTTGGAAAATAAGAATGAGTTGTCCACACAGTCATGTTTTCTGCTTCACTTACTGTACCTTTTTGCAGCTTCACTGAAGAAAGCTGTGCTTTTTGAGGTGTTGGCTCAATAGACTAGCAACAGGAACACTGGCAGGCAAGTTGTCACTTTGAATTGGAAACATTTTGACCAACAAATTTCAGAGGAGAATAAAAATATAAGACTTTTTATATTCTAAAGTTTTGTCCACCACTAGTCTATAGTCTTGACTCAGTCTTCACATTAAATAAAAATGCAAATATCTCAAACCTGTATAGGGATAGCACTGAAAATTTAAAACAGAAGTTTGAACCATGTAGTAGTTACAATGCTGAACATTTCATTAATCAGTATGTCCGGAATTCCTTAATCACAGAATTTTCTGTGTGCAAAATAAACAGAATTGTACATGGATTGGCTAGAACTACACTTCCTTAAATATGTACTGTGCCAATGGGTCTGCTTTGTGTGATAATAATGCTATTAATTCACAGCTGTGTGAGGTAACAGTGCATTGATCCGCCCTGTATTCAAGACCCAAACTTAATATGTAGGAATTCTAATTATGTGAAAAATTCCATGATTGCGGAATTCCGGATGTACTGATTAATGGAATGTTCAGCGTTTTTACAGTACATTGTAAACACTGTGCAAATTCTATGCATCAGTCGACCTGCGTGTAAAGCAGGTGTACTGACACTTGAGTGTGTCATTCAGAAGTTTTGCTTGTCCTCTTTGTTAAGCTGTACTGCATCTCCTCATGTGTACCTTTGTACACTTTGCCCTACTTGAAGTTTGGGGAAAATGTATAAATATTTCAGTGTGTTTGTCTCCGTAAGACACAGTCATTTTCTGGAAAATAACAGTCACTCATTATGCAAGTGGACAGTTTGAGCAGCACACACCCCACTCTAGTTTTCTTTGGGGAATAATTAATAACTTTTATACTGTCATGTTTCCTGCTTTATTTATGTCATTGCAGCATAAAATGGGTGGAATTATCACTTGTATACTCCATCAGCTTCACAGAAGTAGAAGCCCCTAGACATGTTGGATAGAAATGAATTACTATGTATGCACCTGGATTCACAGAAATGTAGGCATATTACATTTAAAGTATTTGTCCTGATTGTTGCTTCAAACCTCAGAAGCAATTAAAAAAAACAAGTCTATGCTGGAATTCAATGCAAACGTATTCTAAGTAAATGCAAGTCCCAGAGGCAGTAAACAACACATTACATCTGGCATTCAGTTGATGTAGATGAATAGAAATTCACATCAATTCATCATTATGCATCAGTGCAGGTCTTTGATTCCACTGAACGGGTTAAAGGCCGACATGCGTGTTCGGTCCAGTTGGGCCCTCATCACCGGAGTTATGTCGTGAGCGAACTTTCAAGGAATGTTGGTTCCTCTGCTTATAGCACTCTGGAAATGTAATACGGCTAACCCATATGGGATTACCATCAGGGGTTAGCTGAATAAACAGTAATGCAGGCAGTCAGTTGGATCATTGTACTCCCACACTGCCCATTTCTAATGAGTAAGACAGTGTAAATGCCTCTCCTTTCATCTGAGACTATTCGTGGGCGGCTATGCACTGCTCCCATTTCACCGCCTCTTTCTGAAAAGTTATTGTCCGTCTCGCTTTTATTTCTGCCTCTTTCTCGCCCTCGTCCTCTGCCATCTAATTGCCTTCCTCCGCCTCTTGAAATCCCATACCCTCCTCTTTCTCCGTGTTGTCATCTTTCCCGTCCGTCATCTTCCTCTCATGTCTCTTCTTGCTCTCCCACCACAAGCCTATTGTGGGCTAATGGCCGAGGGCTTCCTTAGGCCTCAGTTGCTGGTCTTATTAGGTTTCTGACTCAGAGATGTAGGTGCTAGTTACATGTAGAATGTGAAAAGGCATGCAGGGCCATGCGGTTCGGATGGTTATCGAACAGATGGGCTGAACACAGAGAGAGCGTCTCCTAACAATGTCTAGTCTTGACGGGTTTGAAGCAGGTTTGGAGGCTGGAAGAAGAGACATGGGTGACAAAAATGCCCTGAAGCTTTGCATGTGTGTAATTTCAGTGAGAGGGAGTCTGAAAATAGCAGCAATGACAGTTATTTCCTACTGCTATTTTACTACTCCAAACTGTAAATAAACATTCACCATGCATGTTTTGATTTATAACAGTTTGAAAGGTGAATTATTTTCTAACTGGCAAAAATGAACGAAATTCAAAAAATGTATGTTTATAGAGGAGCCACGCAGTTAAAGCAGGATTGTGAAACATTATCATTGACATTTGCTCCCAGACAGAACTGACAGAGCCTGTCACATTATCTACCAGTCTCTTCTCAATTACATGTGCCAAAAGATTCTGGCCATTCTTCAGTCTTCAAAAATGTTAACATTCTAAAGTTAATGAGCATGAGCAACAGAGAAGGACTAATTAATACATATTAATACACGTTAACATTAGCTAATAAACGTTAGTTCAAACCATTGATCTGAAATATCTAACTGTTTCTCATTGGCTAATCTGGCAAATCCTAACCCCAGTAGTGGACTGACCACTTGAGCACATAATTGTATTTTATAACAAAAGACTTCAGACCCTTTTAATTGTTTGTTTTTTTGGACTTTGTGCAACAATTTTTTCCCAAATGCATCCTTATCACAGTTGACTCCTCAGACGTGTGGAGTGACATTTGTGGTTTGCCATTTTGTTATGAATGGAGCTGCAGGTTCAGAGTGTAGCCCAAGTGGAGGAGGACCCTGCCTGCCATATCCCTTTCCAAGGTGTCTGTTGACTTGACTAATCTGTTAACCTTTCTATTTAATCCAACCGCACCGCCACAGAATCACCCATGGCTAACAATATAATTGCTGTTGCATGTGGTCAGTATTATGTCGTCCTATATATCTCTTTGGTTACTAACTTTGCACTGAATGGGATGTTATTCTATTCAAGCAGTTGTTAACAGATATTGAGAAAATATTTCTTGCATTCAAAGCGGCATTTGCCAAATTCAACATTTACAAAATGACACTGTGGTTCATTGTAATCCAATGAAATCAATGGGAACATGCTGTATAAAAAGTAATCGTCTCTTATTGAGGTGAAACCTGATGTTTTAGGTTTAATTACAGAGTGTAGAATCATATGAATTTGATTTCATTCATATGAATGAAAGTTAAATGTGCCTAGATAATGACCACAACAGAAACTGGGTTTCTGCGTTTCGATTCTCTCTCAGTAGGTCACGCTCTGCCAACCTTAGGAAAGTAGAATGGAGAGAGAGAGAGAGAAAGAGAGAGAGAGAGAAACACATTGATCTTGTTCGTAATTTTGACAGTTTGTTGTGTTAAAATTGTAATGTAATTTAGTAGTTTATGTGTTCTTTTAACTGAGTCATTTTCTTTTACCTGAGTCATTCAGCACTGCCATTGAAATTTGTTATCTAAAGGCACCTCATGAAGGTCCACAATTCTCATCTCAATGGGGGGTTTCAGGCAACAGCAAAATGCAGCAAAATGCATCTCCTGGAATCTCTTGTTACACGCTAAACATTTGACCCAACCCCAAAATGAATGCCTAAGGCCAAACCCATATCTTTTGACCTGAATTTTTTTTAAATATTCAGCGTTGGGAAAGGCTGGAATGTGTTGACAGTTTCCCATATGTTCCGAAAATGCACCCTAATGGTCTGAAAATGGTCAATCAACCATATCTTTTATAATATTCATGTAAAAACCGTCCCTCTCTGAAGTGAGCCAGTCTGCAGGAGAAACGAGAGACCGTCGCTGTCCAGAGAACCACAGCTAGTATATTGAGGTATTTTGTTACTTTGCAAACATGGCTGGAAGGCCTAACTATGAAGCCATGTCTTTTGATTCACTCTGCCACTAATTAAGCTCAGACTCTCAAGCTTCTGCTCTCTCATGTTGTAAATTTCAAACAAGCACCAGTAACCAGTCACTTCAACCCATAGTCCAACACAGAGTGATTGTGTCAGTATTTCATGTGAAGGCTGTCTGGTATTCGCCTTTACTACAGTATATTACTAAAATGATGTGATTTTTCCTGCAGCTGTGTCCTGCAGCTGGCCAACACCACTTCCTAGTTCCTACAGTTGATATGGGCCCTTATTAAAAAAAGGTTATAGAGTTGGCGTGCTGACCTGCATCACATTTTTCCTTCTGGACAACTAGCAGGAAAAGGACCAGATAGGACCTGATCTGAGATCAGCAATACAACCCAGGGACACTGGTGAATACAGACCCAGAGGACTGTACCCTTATTTCAAATCACAAGCTCTGCTTTTTCAGCACATGATCTTAGATTTCAAGGTCAGTATTAAACTGAAGATAGTTGTAAATAACTTGGTGCCTGGGGTTTATTGAATAAGTCATGCAGCCGAATGGAGGAATTCACTTTCTGTATTTGTCCTTTTGAGGAACAATTTCATGTTTCATCAAAAAAAAAAATTCAACACTGAACTATTCCAAAATAAATGTTAGTCCCAGAAATTCTCAATCTATTCCCACAACACAGTTAGGTGAGTTTCTATAATGTAGTGATCCTTAATGTAATGTTTTGTAATGATCCCTAATGTAAAAACCTTTCATAGATTGTGATTGTGTTGCTTCCCATGGATGGTGGGTTCCATTTAAACCTGTTGGAAGTGTTAAGAGTTGCCAGGTCATCCTTGTAAATGCAAATGAATAAAAAAGTAACATAGTAATATAAAAGTTTAAATCACAAACAAATTTCAACAGATTACTTCAGGTCAAATGTAACACGACAGTACCAGATGCGATTTTTCAGAAGCGGGATATTAGTAAGCCCTTTAGCCTTAGTTTCATCATTTAATTGCAGACAACAGTCATACAAGAAATGGCTTAAACATTGTTTGCTAAATGTGTCTGTCTGTCTGGAACCTAATAACCCACCATACTGCGGGCAATTCAACATTTTAATTCTTACTGCCCAACTGTTCCAATTGGATCCAGTCATTCCTGAGCGATGGAATTGGAGATTAGAGTCCAGTTTTCCTTTCTGAGTCCTTGCAGGCTTTCACATTTTGCAGCGTATTCGGGGCCAGCCAAGAAGAGCAAATGTCTCCTTCTGAGTGAGTGAGTGACTGCCTACCCATTGTCAAATAGCATCGTGGTTGTAGAGGTCGAGTAGTTGTTTTCATTGTAGGTACAATGAAAACAAGGGACACATTGTGTGTCCCTGTCACATACTGCTCAGTAAAGCCTGTCGCATACAGATCCGTAAAGCCTCTCGCGCATAGCTCTGGAACCTCTGTGATACCTGTACACACAATGATGCTAACTTTGTCACATGTAACTGTGGTAGTGTGCATCCCATTTCAGTATAGTTAGGCTCTCACCAAAGGGTAGCCCTCTTGTGTGTGTATCAACAAATGCAGCCTGTTGTTGTGGTTCTTCCCTCCCAGTCGAGGCTGGGGCTGGTGCCTGGATGACCCTCCCGTGACGGACGTACCGGATCTGAATTCGGTGCCTCCCGGAGTCCTGTACAGTTCTGCCCACCAGTGTCGCCTGCAGTATGGCTCTGGATCTCTGCTCTGCGATGACGTGGACGTAAGACCTGGGAATGGGGCCTCAGACAACTCGTCTGTCTTCAATAAATTCCTTCTGTGCCTTACGCCTCTATGGAGCATCCCCTCCTGTCCCACCCCCTCCTGTCTCACCCCCTCCTGTCCCACCCCCTCCTGTCCCACCCCCTCCT
>JACXGJ010008880.1:0-25816 GCA_016801105.1 Esox niger
TCTCACGCACACACACGCTTCTCACACACACACACACACACGCTTCTCACACACACACACAGGGGTGTGCCTTACACATCTTCACCTATCACCAGATTTTGTAGCTACAAATGATTTCCTATTAACTAATGCAGATTTTTTCTTCAATTGCATTTATAGGCCATTTGTTGGTTTTAGATTGAATGTATCCAGCTTCCAAAATATGCTTAATATGGTGCATTCCATACATTGAACACAAGGATCTTTAAGGCTTTGGGATTTGAGCCAGCGACCGTTTGGTTACCTGTGCCCTAATTGCACAGCCTAACAGCCTGTTCAATCTCATCTCAAAGATATTGAGTTGAGGTCCTGGGACTGTGGAGGCCGCTCAGGTAAACGGAACTCAAATTTCTAAAAACGTTCTTAGCCAATATATGAACCTAGTCAGATAACACTGCTTAAAAAACGAAAAGTTCTTCAGTTTTCCAACAGGGACCTAATGTTTGCCAGGAAAATGTACCCCCCACCATTATAAATTACAGGTTTGGCATAGACATTTCTGTCATTAGAGCCGCTCCATAGGGAACATACATAGATTAGCATATTAAGTTCACATGAGTGCCGACTTCGAGCACCTTTCTTGTTGACATCAGCGTTGCGCTGTGAGGATCTATCTATAGTTTTTATCCGCTACAGGGTGTACAGCGTGTCTTCCTGAGTAGCTTCATCATAGGGTCCCTTGGTTCCTCTTCTCTTTGTCTTTGACTGTAGTCACAGTATTTAACTTGTGGATCTGACAGTTGTTTATATTTGGTGCATTGGTGGTACAAGCTTTCAACGCTTTTCCCTTACTGAAGTAGTCACAGAAGCTGAACCAGAAATGTCTGCCATTAACAATTCACAACACCTTGAGCTGCTCTTACAACCCGCAAAAGAGCATTGTAAGAGCTTGAAAAACAGGCAAGAAAAAACACAGCGTTTTCCGTCTGAATTCGGTGTCTCTGAAATAAACTCAGTGCTGCCCCCTCCAGGATATTTGCGGTAGTGGCATGCTACCGGGACGGTGCTGGGAAATGTTCAGAGGTCCTTGGAACCTGTCTGCCCAGGCGATCAGTTTTCATGAACAGAGTGGTGTACATAATGAACTGGTCACTGAATGTTCCCTCCATTGGCCATGCTGAGCATCCCTGAGGCGCCATGTTTTTTTATTTATTAATAAGTTACTAACCAGTGATCAGTAGAATCCAGTGATTTGATACCAGCATTCACAGCGCATCGTTACAGTGGGGTAGATGGCAGCCACACAGCACTGGAGGCTCCTGTCAGCATCCAGAGAGCTTTAGGCAGTGCGTGGGTGCGGGCGTGCCCGCCCGTTAAGTCCTTTGTGTTGTGACTAGACCCCATCTGCCCGGTATGGGACTGCCTTCTCCCATACATATCTCAACACCTCTATTCCCCACATCGCTCACAGGATGTGAGGTGTTAATTAGGCCCCCCCCCCCCCACTCCCCTCAAATGTTAACATCCTCTCAGTCCTCCATTAGGCTTCCTGGCGTAGGCCGAGCGTAAACACACCGTCAGACGACTGATAGCATCTGCAGATGTGCCTCTAGTGCCTTGATAAGCACCAGCACAAGTTCTCCGCCTCCTCACAATAGACAGCACAGCCCGTCCCACATAGAGCAGGGTGAGGCCGGTAGCGTATCTAGCCGTCCATCAAGGGGAGGTTAGGGTGTGATTTCTGTCCCGTCGGTCCACAGTCTGGTTGGCCCGTTGAGTTGTGCCGCTTGCATTGCCGTGAGTGGTTTTACGAAGTGACGGCCTTGGTGAGGCGCAAGAAAGGAGAGCCGCAGATAGCAAACGGAAAGGGACAGCTGTGATTGGAGGCTCAAGGTGTCTTTGTAGATACTGGTGTTGGATGTGATTGACAGGTCCATACTGACTGCCTGATGACCTCACAGAGACTGCTTTGTTGAATCTCTCTGCTCTGCTGCGTCTCCTCTGTCACTGCCCCCTGTTCTCTGGGAAGGAAAAACAGGAGAGCAAATGAGGTATTTGCGGTCGACCCCAACAACACGTATATTTGTGCTTTTGTAATGGGAGCAGCCACTCCCCGTGGCTCCTGTCTCCACTGGCAACAACCTCTGTGGAAGGTCTTCACAAACGGGCCTGGAACAAGCCAAGTTCCTGAGGACAGAATAAAGACACTTAACACGATTAAGGGCCCTGATGTAACCGGGATTGTTTCAGATACAACTCAATTACCTGTAATGAGACCGGCCCTTCTTCAGGACACACGGCGTCAGCTTAGATGGTGGTCTGAGTCAGGGCGGGGGGAACCGTGCTGGGTGGAGCACGTTGGGAACCTGAACCACAACACGCGCATGCAGCACGCTACGTAAATGACTCATTCACACCACACGCACGCGCACACACCTCATCCAGTCCTGGCATCCTATAGGCCAGTGGTTCCCAACCTTTTCAACTTACTGTACCACCGACCGAATTTTGCTCTGCTTGGAGTACCCCTGATGTACCCCCTCATGTTAATTTCACTAGTAAGCCTATGGTGTCATGAGGGTTTTCAAGTACCCCCTGTGGAGAGGACAAGTACCCCCAGGGGTCCTAGTACCCCTGGTTGGGGACCACTGCTATAGGCAAAAGACGAGCCATCAGTGGACCTGCCGCACGTCGGTCCTGTGTGAATTGGGTTTTTGGGTTTGGCTACTACTTCTTGAATGCCAAGACTGCTCCAAAATGACACTGGCAAGTTTTGTTCTTTGTGTGGAGGTGCATTCTTCTGGCAGGCTGTGCCCGTTTTGTTGTGTCCTTGGCCATTGGCCTGGCTGAGCCCTTTGTTTATTTAAGTTGGGACCTCTGTCTTGATCAAGTAAATAATTTGCAGGGTGTGGAAATTCATGTTCCTCCACATTTTCTCATGGTTTCTTCTAATTCGATAGCTCCTGAAGTCATTAACGGTGTTTTGTGAGTCCACAGTACAAAGCGGTATACTCTGACCAAATGTGATCTAACATGTCAGCCAAGTCTCATATCTTCTTTGAACTGTCTGTGTTTGTGTGTGTCATGTTTCTATGGTAACTACCCAGTCTCTTCTTAACCATGCGCAACATTTCTCTCAAAACAATTTCTTTTTGCACCTTGACACTCTTCCCCCGTACCCCTTCCTGGCGCTGACAGGATGGCAGTGTGCCAAAGAACCCATGTACCGGGGAGGGATATTGACGCACAACCCATTTATATGCCAGCCATTGTCTAGATCCTTGGCATCGATAAAGCCAGGTTTATTTTAATCAAGTGTCATCTAGCCTGTTGTGGAAACTCAAAGAAGCTTCCTGGACGCTACTGCTGGGTGTTAAGTTAGCCACCGTGCTAATTGCTCCTACTGTAAGTTTCGCCCTGAAATAACGGGCCTGATCGAGGATGTCTACATTATATTTCCTCGGGTCCTTTTGTGTGAACACTTTGCTGAAGTCAGAGGCTTTGTTTACAGGCAGCTGTGCCTCTAGTCCAACGCACCCGCGCACGCTAATGGAGCCGTGGTTAATGTTTATTAACTCACAGCTCCAACATCTGGGCTGCACCTGAAGTGCTTTAGCAGCTCAGTTATAATGTCTCCGTAGGCCAACAGCTCAGCAGCGGCTATGTGAGACTATTGATTTCTGGCCACCTGCGTGCAGACTGGGGTCCTACTGTCAACCACCCGGGTGACAATCTGTTTCTGCTAGGAGAGCGAACGCTATCTGTTACACAGGGCTTTGTGTCCAGGGACCTGCGTCTACCTCCATTATTCAACACCCATGAGTGACCTGGGGTGGTTCAGCTGTGTGTATGTAGCTGCCCCCAGTTCACGTGTACTGCTACAGCGTCGGTTTGAATCCAACATGCTGATCTTTTGTGTGTTTCACCACTGTCCTGTCAGATAAAGAATGCAGTGCAACCAAAAGAAAGATCATGAAATCACCCAATGTGGAATGGTTCTCATTGATCCCTAATGTTCACTTTTGGGTCCAAACGTGTTGGCGTTGGCGTGATCCATGTCTGACCTGAAGTGTCATGGTTGGCCTTGCTGTTTTATATTGTCTCTAGTGGTCCCAAGCCTGGAGTCTAGTGAATCTGTCCTTCTCAGAAACACGGAGGGATTTTTTTGCATTGCAATGGATGAAGTAACTGGTTACCGCAACTCGGCGATTTCACCCATCTATCTTCAATCTTCTCTTCGTTAAACGTTGCTCCGGTGAAAGGGCTGACACCAGGCGGCTCCCAGTTTCAAGGCTTCCAGTTTCTTTGTGCGGAGCAGACGAATGCCGTAGGAAAAACAACCCATTTGTTGATTTCTATTGGTTAACCTCAGTTGGTGCCTTTGTACGATGTGTGTGAGCTCTGAAATTCTTCCCCGTCTACCCTTTTCTGGTGTTGCTTTCTCTTGTCAGCTTATGCGTGTGAATTGTAATGCTTTGTATCTGGAAAAACCCCAGTCACGCCTGTCGCCAATTACTGTTAAAGGCATTTAACCTCTCGACGATACACTCAAAATGCACAACACTTTCTTTGCCGGAGTGTTCTTTGTCAACTCCCTACTTGTCAGGCTGCAGGCCTGTTCCACGGTTTGGATCACATTGGCACGTTCTCGAAGCATCGTCTTACCTCTATCGACGCTGCGTTCTCATTATCCCTTTCACGTTTTTACAAGACCGATCTGCAGTGGTGATGCCTGCCAGCCTGTTCATCTCATAATTTGATCAGTATGTCAGTTTGCTTGGCGTTCGTATAGTATGACAAAGTACCTCAGCAGCTTCTTTATTAGATTCTACATAGAACTCATTAATTAATTCATTGTTTCCACTCGTCAGACATCCAAAAGTGCGCCCTCTCAGTGAGGATTTTGGTTTCTTTTGCTGGCAGACCAAGAAAAGAGAACCCACAGATGTTATATGCAGTAGATTTCCGTCAGGTATCGGTGGTATATTTCCGTTACTGCAATTTCAGTCATCAAACATAATTAGATGGTAAAATTGTTTCTGCAATATCCCCAGCCATTCAGTGATATCACACTTGCAGTGCCTTTGTGAAGGCATTTCTTCTCAAGTATATTTGGCATGGGCCAACACAGCATCTCCTCGTAACGTTTATATTATCCAGGCTGGCAGGCTGAGCAGCTTTGACCCTCTGCTATATGAAGTATTCATTGTTCTGCGTTTGAGGCATGCAATATGCACAGCCTGGTAACGTTGACATGGCTGCGTCTCCGAAGCTGAACTTCACAGTTACCTGAAATGGGTCGCGGCAGAGACATGCAGTTCTGCTCCAGTCTCCTTCAACTCCTCGATGTCTGGGCAAAAGCACTGGCCATCCCACAATGGCCACCATTGATTGGCAACTGATCTTGTTCGTTTGTGTAACGATGTAATGAATGTTCGTTGGCTGCCAAGGTCGGGGGGAATGTGAGCGCTTGTGTTGCCGATTGGGCCCTGGTTAGTCATGCAGTCTGGGAAGACCGTTTCTCAGCCCTTTCCACCAGTAATGTGAGCCCTTCCTTTCCACATAGGTCACCAACATCTCCGGTCATCTGAGGTACTGCCAGTCGGTTTGGGTCCTACCTGTATTTTCACAGTTATCTTGTCCTTCTCCTGGTTATAAGGTATTACCAGTCTACAAACAAAAACATTTGGTTCATTCCAAATGCTAACAAATGCCAACAACATGAACACATTCTAGAGATATGAGACACTGTTTGCAACTAATGCTAAATGAATGCCTGCAAGCATCTGGTGATTGACAGATACAAGCATTAAAGTTGCCCGAGTGTAGGTGCTAGTTAGCCGCTGACGGTCAGATAGGAGTGAAAGTACTCAAGAGACTTTCCAAGCGGAGTTGATTAGTAGGGATGCACTGATCAGCTTTTTTGAAGCCGATCAATTGGCAATGATTTTCTGCTGGCTGCTGTTGTAATGTGACAAAACTGGCCAATTCTTTTTACAAAGGAAGCCCCTAAATTGTTCCAAACGTTCTCTGGATACACGGTACTGTGTGTGTCGGAAATTCTCAAATGTTCGTATAATTAAAATACTGCCTGTCACATTGTGTAGCAACACATTTTCATCGAAACCCTGCTTTTAACTACTACATGTATGTTGAACCAAATAGTGAATAAGGCATTTGGCCGATGCCCTGCTAGTCACGCACTGTTCAGTGACAGTCTTTAAATGCGCTAGTCAATTTCAAATACAACATATCGTCTTACCCATTGTGGTGTCATTCCCATCAACAATGGTGATAATTTGTAGGTATTGCCCCATGACACACCCAGTTTATATTGCTGCCTTTCACAGATCTATGCATCCACATTAGAGCGGTAAGTGATGTCATACCCATGGTATGGTATACACTCATATTGCACGGCTATCTACTAATCAGCGTTCAGGATACCAACCATCCAGTTTATATTGCTACTATTGATAGATCTGTGTGTTCATAACAAACTAAAACTGCTGTGCTCTCATGTAAGTTGGTCTGGACCGGCAACTACCAATGGCTTGAGTCAGACCCAGTGTTTCAGGTGGCTGTTCTACCAGCCCAGATTGCTGTGGAAATGAGGACATTTAGTAGGTGGTACGAGTCTTTATATAATAGTCAGTAAGCGAAAGAAAGTTTAAACAGAAATAGAGTTTTTATAATTTATTTCACCATACAAAACACCACGCACACACACGTCACAGACACCCACCGCAGGCACAAGACACATGCAAAAAACATCAAGAAAAAGACTTTCCCGGCACCATGTTTTCTGGCATTTTGTTTCCACGCATGTGTAAAATCTGCCCTTGCTGAGTCCCTTTGACACTTTGTAAACAGGCAATAAATGAGTCGAAATCTGCCTCTTGGGATTGTGTAAATGCACCCAGTTTAAAGAACTGCCTCCGTCCTTCCTAGCCTGGCTCACCATTGACAGATTGACTGTCTCAGAAAGCTGAGTCACTGTAGCAGAATAAAGCTTAGGATCCTGTTTGAAAATTCTCAGCAAAAAGGCCTGAAACCTTGTGTAAGTGAATCAACGACCTCTTGTACTGCAGATTGACCCGGGGGGCATTGCTGGAATGAGCTGCTCATCGGAGAATTAAAGAAACAATAGGCTGTGGATGTTGATACAGGATTTTATTTTTCAAAGGCAAATACCCCTGCAGCTTGCAGAATTTTCCCACTCACATTACCCATAATCCACACAGCCTATTATCCAGATGACCGGCGTTTTGTGGCCGTTGCTGATGGTTCGATCTCACTGCCAAGGAAAAACATCTTATCGATCGCACGTCTTCACGCCCGTCCGACTGACTCTTCTGGTGATGATATCGCCCGTGCCCAGACTCATACTATTAACTCAGGGCCTGACGCTCTGAATCGGCACCTCTGCATAACTCCGCATGCCACGGTGGGATTGATCGCCCAGCCAATAGGAATCTTATTGTTTAGTCGATGTGTTCAGCAACGTTGTGTATAGGAGTGTGCGAATGAAACGTGTCAGGTTTTGGCCGCAGTGAGTTTTTCAGTAGTGAGCTAGTAGGTTGCATTACTGGTCTTGATAATAGTCTTCTAAGACATTTATAAGACTATAACAAACTGTTTCACATTCTACACAGATTGACTTGATAAGTGGTCATGTAAAATGTCACGTAGTTAGTTTGCATTTGCTCCAAGTCATTTAACAGGCCCGCTTTTCCAGATGGGATAAGTGTTTAAATGCTCCCTCTGGGATACGAACCCAAACCTTGGTGTCGCAAGCACTGTGCTCTTACCAAGTAAACTGAACTAATATTTAATATCAAGGTGTACAGAGTAACATTTTTGTTTCAGACAATTTTCTTGAATGTGTTGCTATCCATCAAAATTAGATCACTTCTTTTGGTTTGCTGTCATTCAATTCAGTACTCTGTCACAAATGAGGATAATATCATAATATTTTTTTTATAAGAGTGTAAAATGTATATAAACATTTTCCAGTTCCAGTGGTTTATTGTATATCTCCTGAATCCAATTCCACCTTGTGTATTCTAAAAAGTAATGTGGACTCAAAGGGTTAATGTCTTATTTTCAGTATCTCACAGCATTTCTCTCCATCGTCTCTTCACCATCCACACCACAGTTATAATCACTGGCCAAATATTGCTCTTGGAGCCTTAAAAGGACTGACTGGGGAGTAGAATATAACACCAGTTGGAGAACCACTGCTGCTGAAACTCAATAGCCGTGTATGAGGTACAAACTTGAAACGGAGGGCAACACCAAAATGTATTTTTTTGTGGGGGGAAACTATCTGAATAGGCCTGGAAAATGGGCATGACTAACACTCTGGGAATATATTTCCAAAGGGGAATGGCAGCCATTTTCTGCAGTCCAAAAAAGTGAAATTCTATCCAGTCCTGCTGGAGAGATCCCTGAAGCTTTCTGTGTACTCTATAAAGCTCTCTTTACTGATTCTAGACCTGCTTTTAATTAAAATGGTGCTGTGTTGTGTAGGGAAATCCTCTGCCTTTCACGGGTATCGCTTGGAACCAGGCACCGTGTAGTTAAACTAATCTCAGGAATGATGGACACATTCTTATCACACCACTAGCCTGCGTGCCCACTTGGTTTGACTGCACAGAGATGCAGGTATGGAAGGCTATTTGCTTTCTGCCTAAAGTAGTTTATTTGCATTACAGCTCAGTGCAGGACAGATGGACAATAACGTGGAAGTTGCCCTTGATTCGCGCCGCGTATCAAACACTTAAAACCCACTATCACACTCCGTTGATACGGACTAGCTCATCACCCATTGTTAATAAGTGTTAGGGGCCTCTGCACTGCATGATAGATACCGTGGAGCAGGCGCCTGGAAAATGAGGACCCACCCAGTCAATTAAGTGGGGGAAGGTGATTCATCTCCGTCGATGGTGTTAGCTCCCGTGCTCAGCATCTCCCATCTATAACACTTCCCACTCGCCGCACACGAAGACACGCACGCACGCGCGCACGCACGCGCACGCTGCGCCTCCCGCGCACGCTGCGCCTCCCCAAATTGATGAACTCGGCTCCGTTCCATTCTGGCTCCGGTGGGGGCAATCGGAATGGGAGGCCATCTCTGAGGCCTCGGGGTCGCAAAGACAAAGTGCCGAGCCAGGAGTGGGAGCTCCGTGCCCTCCTCAGTGCTCCATCATCCTGGGCCAGGCCTGCGCTGAAATTAGCCTCCCACGGCTGGGCGAGGCTGGACTGGGCGTTGTGACAGCTAATCCATCAATTTCCATTGTTAAAATAACTGCCCTGTATCTTCGAGATGTTACCTTTAATTACAGGAAGTTAAAAAGTCGTTTCTCTGTGTTGCTACGTTGTAGGTGTACCCCAACAACAGAATTGTCTCGTGTTCTGGTCATAAAGAATATGAATACGAGTGGATCTTCTGATTGAAGTATGCATATTACTCATAATAGAAATAACAAATAGGTGAACAACAATCTTGAGAAGGATGAGCTGGCCAATCACCAACCTGTCAGCGGTCTCGTTACGATCGTCAGGTAGACACTGTTTGTAAGTAAATGTATATATTTCATAGAAAATCTGAAAAGCCTAGGAGGGTCCACTTTTTGAAGTGATTTTCACTGAGCAGTTTATATGGTCAGTTTGCTACAGCGTCTGGGTGCATTGTATTATAACCTCCACTGATGTTCAGGTCTGACTAGCTCACGTTTCCTTTTCGCTTTCCACCATTGCAAATTGACAATAACCCTGGGGTCCTCAGACACCTGTGATGCCTTAGGTGGCCCGGCATATGCCTGGCTGTACACGTCTGGGTGTAGGTAAAGTTTTACTGTAGTCTAATGTTTTCAATATTGTCTTTCAAATGTTAATGTTCTCTCATAGTTCCAGTCCCTAACACTGATGTCTGTACTAGAGGTAGATGTGGAGGGCAAATCAGGTCAACCACGTGAACTTGAAGACAATATTTACTGTGATTATGACTGCTGGACTTGCTTGGCCTGTCAGGTGGAGGTTAATGGTCATAGAAGTCATCAGGTGATGAATGGCGACAGTGTCTCCGCTGCAGGTCTCTGGTCTGGGCCTTATCTGTCAACCAATTTACTCCAAAACTGTCACTCCGTCCGCCTCTTCACCAGACGGACCCAACTAGTCCACTCGGTCAGCTTTCAACACTACATCTTGTCCTCACTCCAGCTCCCACCGAGCCAGAACAAACAAGAGCTGCTGCCTCTCGCATCGCCAGGGAAATGTCCCGGCCAACCAAAACATTCACACAGGCCACTGTCACGTTAACGCTTCACTTTGAATTCTTCCCCGATTGTGTGTGAAGTGGCCCCTCTGTTAAAACTCCATGTCCTCTAACATCTATTTTATCGTATATTTGCACAATGCTTTCCTTCAATTTGAGTAGTAGTCGCTGTACTTCTATGAACGCTTGTCGACGAAGAGACCAGGGTTTCAGATCAACGCACCCAAACTCATTATTTTGCAGATTCAAGAAGAACACTGGCAGCCTGTGGATTCTGCTTTTTAATTAGTGTTGAATGTCTTTTCCCACAGCAGCAAATTGGCCTCCTGGGTTCTGTAGTGTTCTGTCAGTGATGATACCCGTTTTAGTTTACACCGCAGTGGATCAAGGGCAAGAGGTTGTTCAGGCTGGTATATTCCCCTCTGAAAGAAAGTTTCGATATGGGCGTTATTGAAATTGTTTTCTCTCTTCCAGTTCTTACTGTCATTGCAGTTCTCTTACTCTGGTCTTAGATCAGATTTACTTGTGAATAGATGTTAGCATATTTCCTGCTGCAGCACATGACACTGTGTGTCAAGGGCTACTTTTCTTGCCATATTTCTCGGGGTACTTTGTCTCCCTCTGTCTCAAACTAAACCTTCATTTATTTTAATCAAAGCAACAGCTGAACCGATAAGAAATCCTGTGAAAGATGACCTTTTAACGGTGACTCTTATGCCGGTATTATTCCTCCCCAGGCACGCCACGGTTCTCCAGCCAGCCGGCGGCAGCTAGCGTGCGACCGGGAGAGAGTCAGGTGATGGCGTGCGACGTCAACCCGGACCTGGTCCCTTTCGTCCGGTGGGAGCGAGAACGCGAGCCCCTGGAGCTCAACTCTAGGCTGGTGCAGTTGCCCAGCGGAGCCCTGGTGGTGAGCAACGCGTCAGAGGCCGACGCCGGACTCTACCGATGCGTGGTGGAGAACGCCGGGCCAGCTAAGACCAGCGAGGAGGCGCCGCTCTCCATACTGCCAGGTGGGTACCACATTTATAGACGAGCTCCAGATGCTGCCGAACAGACTGAACGCCAGTGTGAGCTGGGGTGTCCTCGGGGCCAGTTGGGGGCACATCATGAGCACCCTTAGGTTCAACCTGCCGGTCTGGAAGCAGCCTCATTCCTTTCACTCCCTCTGTCTTTGTCTACCAATAAAGTATGCATGTAGAGTTGGGCTGCGTCACGTCTTCAGAACGACACCGACCGCACCGCTTGTGTGTTCACACTGCATTGTTCAGACCTACCTCGCGTTTGAGCTGCGATCTGATGGCTGCGATCTGATGGCTGCGATCTGATGGCTGCGATCGGATGGCTGCTTCCACAGACATCGTCTCACTGTGGGGTTATTCCACGGTGTTACAGCTTCAAACCCCAGAAGGTTTATTTAGTGGACTGAAATCTGCCAGGTAACACTGGGGAGCTGGTGAATCAGGCTTCATCTACACACAGCTGGTGTGTTTCTCCCTTCTCCCAGGATGACGGTGGCTGATTGGATATTGAGAACACCACCCCAATCTCACACGCACACAGAACAACTGTTCATCCTCAAAACAGAACAACATCAGGGAAGATGTTGTGCGTCACTGGAGCGTCAGTTTTTTCCCTCACATTTATTTAATGTTAAAAGTAATTACCCAGAAATAAACGGCACTCTGAGTGATGACCTAGGTGACCTTTGTTGTATTGATTCAGGTCATATGTCAGGATGAAGATTTTTTTAAAGAGGGGGCTCATGACACATTAACCAGGGCCTGTCCTTGTTCTTGTCTCCACAGAAACCGGAGAGGAGAGAAAACTGGAGTTCCTGGTAGAACCTTTTCCTGTGACCAAAGTGGTGGGCGCTGGCGTTCTACTGCCCTGTGTGGTGACTGGTTACCCAGCGCCATATGTTCGATGGATGCTAAGAGACAAGCTGATTGAGGAGATGTGAGTTGGGACCCAGAAGCGTCTATATTCCTTGTGACTGTACTGTGCTGTGGATTGAAATGTAGAAAGTGCTCGCAATTTCATCCTTTTAGAGCTAGAACTCTGCTGATCTCAAACGGCTGTGCCAGGATTGGTCATTTCGCTGTGTTGTCAATTGGTTTGTGCACAGATGGGAATGGTAGAAATAGGGTATCTGTACAAATGTGATCCAAAGTGCTTATTTTAGGTAGCAATTGTGGAGATCCTCAAGTCCAGTCAAAAGACTTTGTTATTTATGGCATTTTGACATTAGAACTGAATTGAATGTGAACAACTGTAAATACCCAACATTTAGCCAGAAACAAGTTCTGAATGATCAGATTCAGCTTGAGCTTGAGTGAACTCATAACGGTGTGTTCCCACCACTGTGCCCGGGTGTCTGAGCCCAGAACCGGCAAGACCGACCATAGTGCCATTTCTGCAGGGAGATGAAATGGCAGAGGCTGTCAGCCACACCCAGAAGTTCGCAAATTAAAACCCTGCAGAGACCGTCACACTGCTGGCTCCATCTCACCTTTATACTCGGGCAGCAGAGCTGTGTTTCTAACCAAACCCCCGCAAGAGCTTTGTGGACCCTGGGTCAAATTCTGTCCAATTACAAAGTTCCTGCCTTTATTTTTGCTGGGGTTTTTCCCATGGTACTCAGCTCTGCCTGGTTTCCAGTCGGTCCCCTCCAGTAATATGCTTTCAAACGAGGGGCGGGCCAATGAAGGGCCAGGTAGGAATAGGAGCTCATTATCCAAGTTGAGGGAGTAGTCACCTGAAAGACATGTCTTTTGAAGTTCAGTTTGACACTTGTGCAACGTTGTCAGGTGGGAGCTCTTTAATTTCACCCTGTGTCGGCCTCCGCAGTGTTGCCTGTCTCTGCGTATTAGTCATGGTCGCAATTGTGTAATTGTTGGAAACCACGTAGTCGTGTAATAGGAGATTTAATAAGTTATTAAGTATTAATTACAATGTATGCTCTTCATTGCCCACATTCCTAATATTCCTGGAGTAAATGGCACTGTGTGGGTTGGGAGGATGCTTTACATTGGTAATTAGCGTGTGTGCTGAATGAACGGTAGGTCTTCTGACCCTGGCCATTTCACCCAAGAACACACACACAGGCGTGCGCAGAATACATTAGGTCAGGCTATTCGTGGATTGTTACACGCCATTGACAATTAAGCAAGTTTGCCTCCTGTTTCTCCTTCAGTGCGTCCCTTAGCTCTGTCAGAGGACTTCAGAGGAAGCGTTGTCACTTTGTTATAATTGAAACAGAGGGAGGAAAAGACAGAATGCGTACATAGACTCTTAATTGGTCTTCGCTTTGAAACAGGATTGAAGTCAGAGCCTTTAAAGTATACAGAAAAATGTCATTGTCTTTGTCTCATGCTTCACAAAACTACCAAGTGTAGACTAACAGTATAATGCTTACTTACGGGACATTTTCCAGCAACGAAGAGTGAAAAAGACAATTATAGCGTTAATAGACAGTACAGAAAAATATGCTGTTTTGAGTACGTACACAATAGACAATGAATGACAGAGTGGCTGTGTACAGCAGGTACCGGTACAGAGTCATTCAGCAGGGGGGCGTTGATGATGAAGGAAATGTCTTATTTCACATCTTCTAATTGGACTTTTCCGTCTGAGGCTGTGAACCGTTTGTCTGGTCTGGGTCTGTTAAACGGCAGTAGAGGTGCCAAGGCTCCCAGACACTTTTTGAGGGGTGAAAGCTGTGGATATCAGTGAAACTAGCACCTGCAGCCGAATGTTCTAGGTACAGTTGTGGGGTTTAAGGATGAAATAAATTAATACATTTTGTTTTTCACACCTTTTCGTTATGGAGTTCCTGGAATTAGACTTCCTGATTAACCATCAGTAACACAGATGAACTGCTCACGTGGCGCTAGTGGTCTTACCATCTGTAACGCTTGTGTACGAATACTGTTGGATCGCAAAGGTTGGACTGCTATTTCAGCAGAAACACTCTTCCCTCCCTTTAGGCGCCACTCATGTACCCTAATGATGTTCAATGAAAGAAAGAGGACGATTGATAACATGAATGCTGAGTTGAAATGCTTTATGGAAGAACAGGGAGTTGAGTAAGAACATGGTCTGGGCATTAAAATCCCATCTAGCATTGAGACACATTGTCTGGTAGAGTGTTGGTGTGATCGCTGTCTGAATGGTAGCCTTACTGATGGACTCACTGTCTCAGGCTGCTCTGGATCTACTTGGATGTTATGCCTTTTATTTCTGGGACGGTGGCCCATTGGTTCTAGATGTGTTGTTGCCAGATCAAAGCATCATGACACGGGCGGGCTGAGTGAAGCGGACGTGGCGGGCTGAGTGAAGCGGCCGTGGCCGGAGTTAGTCAGCCGTGGAATGTGGTAGCCATAAAAGGTCACCTTTTACATGGCTCTTCATAAATGAAGAATTTGAAGACCAGTGCCTCACTCTGACTCACTGACAATCAAACACATTGTAGAATAAAGACAGACCTGTTTTGAAGGACAAAAGATTTGCAGCTGATCAGGTTTGAGCACTACAGTAGTGTGAGGGAGTGTTGCACGTTACATGTTTAATATCAATTGTTTTCCCGACATCTGGAATCTCCTACAAATTTGCTGGCTGTGTAGAGACACTTTCAGTTCTCCCGCCAATCAGATCTGCACATCTTGGTCGGGCGATCATGAAAGCCACTGTTTGCTTTTGTTCAGGAGTGTATCATTCTTTCACCTAATAGGATTCCATGGCAGTAATTGACATGGATGAATAATGCACGACCGTTGAGCCATGGAATCGACATTGCATGTAAATTATGCCTCCAGCCTCTCCGAAGCTGTCACTAGCCCTCCTTGTCTCGGCTTCCTCATTTAAATGTGATTGAGTTTATGATATTTACTTTTGTGTGAACGGTGTGCGGCGTGGGGAAATATGTTTGCTGTGGGACCGTTCAGGGATTATGTTGTACCCTCTTCGGTCTAGGTTGTCCTACTTCCTGGCTGAGAGTGGGCTGTTACAGTTTGAGGCGGCAATAAGCACTCCAGCTATATCGAAACGTACAGTTTATTACATCTTCCGTGTATCCTATCTATTCCAAGTGTAAGCCTTTTTCATCACTGTAGCTGGATACTAGACCGCTCATTTTACGATCTCTTCTCGGTCTGACTAGTGAACATCACCTCCCGCCTCTCTGAGTTAGTGGCACAGTTTGGCCCACACAACCCGAGGCTTTCTCACGGGCTGGAAGACCTATAGCTGGAATAAAACTTTGTAGATCCTTGAAGATACTCAGCCAGTGTCACTAGGGTAAAATCTTTAGAACATAGTGTGTACATCTGCAGTTCCTATTGAAGATTTTTCAATGTTTTTTTTTTATTTTTTATGGGGGGCTACATTGGTCTTTATTGAAAATCTGGAACAATGGAAACCTGTCTAATATCTTCTGCCTGTTACAGTCAGTCTTTGGGGTACTTAATATCAGTATAACAGTTAGGACTTCACCCCGCAGTCTTAATGTATTCTGATTACAACACTACTCCTCCTCCCACAACCTCTGTGATTGATTTCCAGTTCACAAGACCTCCTTTCCAATTTTAGGTCAATCACTGGTACTCTCGCCGTTGGCGCTCTTCAACAAATTATTTTTTAAGAGGCCTTGAGAATGTTCCCTGCGTAGAAATGTATTGGCGCCATTCGTCAGCAGTTTTCCTTGGCGTCTGGGTAAAGGTCTGTTGGAGACGCCACCTATCAATGTTAATGGCCCATGATTTTCACTGGGTCTTTTTTCTGGCATTAGTATTAATAAGATTAACAGCGAGTGTCTTCCATTTGCTAGCTGGTCGTTGGATCCTGCGTGCCATGTTATTAAAGGGTTTCCAGGCGCACGTGGCAATGCCACCGAGGCGTTACACTGCCGCAGTGTTGGAATGTAGGCACAAATCAATTGGATCACTAAACAAAATGGCTCCCTAATCTCGAAGTTTCGGCTAGGAGGGGAGATTCATGAATGCTAACGTCATCAGGAGTCCTGTCGGAATGAAGCGCATGTTGGAGATCATTGATTGTTTTGCAGTTATCCTGTATATTTTACGACCACTTGGAAAATTTACGTCCAGTTTTCCGTAATGAGTCGTTTTCAGCCTCTGCAACGTAATAGTTGGCCCATCTTGTCAAATTGGTCCCCCCCAGACATTAACCGGATCCTCACCTGGGACAGACTTTTGGAGGTTCCCGATGTGATTGGCTGTTTTTCCTTGCTGCTCGAATGACATTGGTGTGATAATGGGATAATCACTGCCCTTCTAGTTGGATGTCACCCACATTCTCTGCTACTTCAGTGAAGGGGGAACTATTTTCAGTCTGTGTTTTCTGCATCTGCGTCATCTGTCCCCAGCGCTCAGCTGCAGTGGCAGACACAGGTCTTTCCTACATAACCACAATGTGCAGAGTTTGCGCAGGTTTGCTGCCTGCTAGCTTTACTGTGACGTGCAAATCAAAAGATCAGTTTACATTCATAGCAGGGCTCTGGCAAAAAAGCTACAAAAAAAAAGGAATGTACATGTTATTTCTTCTTAGGGCTTTGTGGGTTTTCATTATGAGCCAGAGAGAAACAAACACTTTCGCGGCTGTCTCGTTCAAACGAGGCCAGGCCAAGACTGGGTTTTTTCCCCCTCCTGTTCTTCTTTCTGTTCCTCACATAGCGACATGTTTATTTTAGCTCTGTCCTCATACTGCAGTAAGCTCACATACAGCCATCTGAAGCAACATTGTCGTTACAGTTTCCCAGAATCCCATTGAAGATCAGATTTGCAGGCAGCTACAGAAGCAAACCTGGCTGTGTCCTGACCCATTGTTTTCTGGACCTCTACTACTCTATGGTGGGCTCTGAAACCAAACTGAATGTTTTCTTCACCCTTCCACCTCCAGAATCTCTCAAATGGGTCGCACAGTGGCAATTTTGACCCCGCCCATGTTGGAAGTTTCCCGACCTCTAACGCCTGGGCCCACTGCACTATATTTTGCATTCACTGTGCAGTGCAGGTGGATTGGGATAGAGACTGAGGAAAGTTAGACCTAAGAAAAGTTAAGAGTGCATGGCTCCTGCCCATTAATAATGAATGTCCTGTTTGGGTATGACATTTCTGATTCTTGTCTGGGGAGGTTTGGGTAGCGTGACCTGACCTGCCAATGCCCAGAGCATCGTTGCATAACTCCTCCCACACAGTTGGGGAGCAGCGCCTCCTGTCCAACACTGAAGTGAGAGCACTCCTAGCCTGGACGGGTTGCGCTCCCCAACCCACAGGTGTGCTGGGCCGGGGTCTCTGGGCCGGGTCACCTACTACTCCCAGGCTGTCAGCCACCGCCGGGGACCACATCCGAGGCTGGACGGAGAACGGATACCGGACCTGTGCTGGAGTCTTACCCAAGTATTCGACGGGTTAACCTTTCATCACCTGGAAAATAGTTGTGTTCAAATGAATGGATGACCGGATGTTGGGTTGGTTGGGCCCGGAATGATTCTGATTTATTGTTCTGTTCAGATGGTCTCATGGTCGACCGCAATGGATTCTGTGCAGATGTGTTGAGGCTATGTTGCCCTCTTCGTCACTGGCCTACTCTTCATGTATGTCGAACGCCACCATCTGACCGGTGTCTACACCTCGTGTTTTTCAGCCAGAAGTGACCCATCACTAAATGAAGGGGTTCTGAGGGGTTCGGGTCTGTCTCTTCCGGTTGAGAATGGGAAACGGTGCCGTGTGTCGTCTAGCCTTCTGGAGCAAGCGCAAGCCCAATTAGCGCCATATCACCCGGCACCCACAACATCTCACCTGGCTGTCAGCGTGACTGACGCTCTTGTGGCGGTGATCGGGTGCTAAGTGACAGTGTAAATTTGGAACTAATTAAAAAGCCCTTTGTAGGTGAATACTGTGTAATGCATTTTTAATGAAACCCTGTTCACCTGCCTCTTCCACGGAGGAGTCCCCCGATAACACGGGATGTGGCATATTTCTCAGCCCCAACTGCTCTGGCTCGAATTTGAAGAGTACGTGGAGGAATTAACCACATAACTAAGAGTTTGGTGATAGTGCTTTTCCTGTACTGATTCTACCCTTTCCATTACCTCAAACCCTGCTACATTTCTTACGGAGGTAGACGTGAGAACTCTGACACATTTGAGTTATTTAAAATGTCATTCCTATGACGTATGCAGAGGCTAACTGTGGCTTTATTCACGTGGTGTTTTAGATGTAGTGAAAATATTGTTGTCTTATGTGCATGTTATGCCATGCCCTGGTGGAATGACAGCCCTAGTGGAGCGAACAGCAGGAGCGTACAATTTCAAGACATTCAGTGGAACCAAGCCACTATTTTAAAAGGATTACTGGGGTGATATTTGTCGGTTTAATTCTACGCCATATGCCCTTTGAAAGGCCCAAAGTCCTGGGTTACAAAAACACAAGCAACCTCTTGGCGGCCCCGAGAAGAAGGAAACATATCCAGTGTCGTGTGAGAAGCAAACGCAGGCAAAGTATTTGTGGTGGGTTCTGTAAGTTTCCTGGGTCGGTCTCAGGACCCAGGGCCGTAGACAAAGCCTCCTTTATGTGCTGCTGTTATGCAGTTCTCTCCCGTTTTCCATGAAGCGGTGGGAGGTGTCAGAGGCCCTGACTGCGCCTCGTGTTCCCCTCCCTTATTAAGTCGATGTGGCTGGGCGTTACCCCTCGTCCCCCCGCCCCCCCCTCGTATGCTTCATTGCCCAGGCGACAGTGCACCATGGCACAGGACAGTCTGCTCAACACCGCCAGCCGCTCACCTCTGGAGGCGTCTGAACGATGATCCCCCTGAACACGAGGCGGTGGTTTGAATGGAAGGAAAGTGATGTTGAACTAGTCTTATTGAGCATATTGTAGCTCTAGGAATTTCCTCCTATTTCTGAATGGATCACTCCTTCCTGCCCCAAACCCTCTATCCATGGATGTAACAAGCCCAGTCCTTAGGTCAGCCGTGTGATGTCATACTATCATCAGGTAGAGGTCCAGTCCAACAAAGAGCTCTGTGACCCGGTAGAAGGCCCCCAGTGCTGGAAGCAGCCAATCGAATGGCCCATAGTGCTGGAAATGGACAACCAGATGGCCCTCAAGGCCGGAAGCAGCCAATCAAATAGGGCACTGTACTGGAAGCAGCTAATCAGATGCTTCACCTGGGTGAAAGCATCCAATACAAGCAGTGAAAGGGATGGAGAGAGAGAGGGAGGGAGGGGCAGCAAAAAGAGAGAAGGTAGCGTGCTGGGGTGGAAATCACATTCAGTCAGGAGTTAATTTGAAGCCGTATTGGTGGCCAGCAGACAGAGGGTTCGGCTATGTGTCTTTCTGCAATCTCTGCCTTCTCTCCGGCCCCTCTGTTCCTTTGTACCGCCCAGGGCTATGTTCTCTAGTATCTCTCTGTCTGTACTATATTTAGCCTTCTGTACCGTTCTCTCTCACTCACATGCACATACATGCATGCCAAGACACTTTCCTTTTCATGCCCTCTTTTATAAATTCGTCTTACTCCGTAACCTATCGATTTCTTCCTTCTCCACCTTCGACACATCAAAAGTCGAGTCAACTCTGTTATCTGAGGCCAACTTTCCTCCTGGCATATGGAGGAGTTCAGAGAACCAGCTCTAACTTGGAGGTCACTGAGTTTACGCTTGAGGGTAAAGAAAAGGTTTCATTTTATAAGCACTGGTAACCAAATCTCCACAGTCCTGAGGTAAGGTGAGATTTGATGAATCTGTCTGCTATTATGTTCTTAGAATGTAGTTTTTAGGTGTTTATTATCTACCTTTTTGGGGGACTACACAGCTTTGCATGCTGGCGTTAGTGTGTTTTTGTTCCTTCATGGGCTGTCAAATTTTATAGGGAGTTCGGGGATCTCTTCATCTTCAGGATCTACTTTATTTTCAAGGACGTGTGTATTTTTTTCATTCATCCTTGCCTTCTACCACCGTACTTTACTTTAGGGATGTTTTTAGTCAGGTGATGAGAAGTACCTGGTTTTAGCCAGATGTAGTTCTTTGCATTCATGCTTGGTAATTAGTTTTTGGTCTCATCAGTCCACAGAATCTTTTTCGTCCTACTCTGAGTCCTTCTGGCGGCATGTGAAATGCCTTTTACTCAGGAGTGGCCCCTTGTATTTCATCTAACCCCTCAACCACAGAGGACTTATTGACTGAGTTCTGTGGAGATTGTTGTCCATTTGACATATTCTCCCGTTCCTGCAGAGAATCTCTGAAGCTTTGTTAGCGTGGACATTGGGTTCGTGGTCGCCCCCCTGACCAAGGTCCTTCTGGCCAAGTTATTTAATTTGGACCGATGGCCAGCTCTAGGAAGGGTCTTGGTGGTTCCAAAAATCTTCAGTTTAACAATGATGGGGCCCCCTGTGCTCCTGGGAATGTTCAATGTGATCTGAGGTCTGTGGAGGGTTCTTTAGACGTCATCGCTTGGTTTTTGCTCTGATAAATTCTGTCAAATGTGGGACCTTACACAGATTTGAGTACCTTCTTCCAAAATGTCGAATGAATTTATTTTCCAGATTGAATCTAGAGCAATCTCAAGGAAAGTGAAATGACACAGGAAGCATCTGAGCTCTATTGGAAGTGTCGACAATGAGTCTGAGTACTGTGTACATTCTCAATCTCATCTGTAATATATTGGCATCTATTTTTTGGTTTAAAATGTTTTTCCTTTGTCATTATGGGGTATTGTGTGTAAATTGCTTGCAATGAAATGATCTACAATCAATTATAAATGAAGTCTACAGAAGGAAATGTGGAGAATGTGTAGCGGTATGAATGCATTCCTCAACAAAACAGGAAAGGCTGTGAAATCTCCCCCTCAATGTGAATGTTTTCATGCTAGGTTATTAACTACAAAGCATTTCAGCTGAACATTAGACGCCTGATTTAACTGCGTATTATGGCATGAAATGGTGAGTCTCATCTGAACGTTTGTAGTGGAGAAGAGACAATATTATAAGAAACTTTAATACGTCGCGACAAGTTGTGATTCGCGCCGCACCGCTCGGCTGCGATTCGCACTCAGACACTAAGGAAGGCGCGAGATGTCAGTTACCACTCCTGGAAGGTCTGTGGAGAGCATCCGTTTTCACACCCCTCTTATTTCCTCTGACAGTTCGGGAAAGCTGGAGGTGGTTGGAGGGGGAAGCCTGCAGATCTACAACCTGACGGAGACGGATGCAGGCATCTACAGCTGTATGGCCGACAATGCCAACAGCACCATTGAGGCCCAGGCAGAACTCACCGTTCAAGGTACTGCACTCATACGATCTCGGACATCATCCCGAGCTGGGTCAAATAGTTGTTATTTTCCCTTGTATTTACTGACCTGTATTTGGGTTTGGATCCCACATAGTGTTTAGGAGTATGTCATATTTTATACAGGACAGTAATGTTGTCAACGCTCAGTGCCCAGCGGTGACAGGGCATCATGGATAAAAGCATTGTGCCTGTTGCAGGCCCGTGACTGTAGACTGTTGTGGCTTATAGCCTGCAGTGGTAGATGCCTGTGGACTGTAGGTAACAGGAATGAACAGAGTCAGTGTGTAATCAGAGATGATGGGAAATCACCTGCGGTCAAAGGGTTTCCCTGCTCCCATATTTCACACTGGCTAATGAGGTTTGGGCTGTGTCCATTCCTGAGAGAAGGGGTAACAATCACCCTTCATCTGCCCTTTTTCTGTCTGTCTCCTCTGTCTGTCTCCTCTGTCTGTCTCCTCTGTCTGTCTCCTCTGTCTGTCTCCTCTGTCTGTCTCCTCTGTCTGTCTCTGTCTCTGTCTCTGTCTCTGTCTCTGTCTCTGTCTCTGTCTCTGTCTCTGTCTCTGTCTCTGTCTCTGTCTCTGTCTCCGTTTCTGTCTTTGTCTCCGTTTACATCTCTCTTTCTCTTACCTCTCAATTCAGTTAAATAGGTGCGTTACTGGCTTCCTTTCTTGTCTAAAGCCAACATATTTAGTCAGTAACAGTGACACAGATAAACAAAACAACCAACTTGGGACAATTATGCTGACAGAACAACAAAAATATCTGAAATGTACATTGTGGGGGCTCTTTGTCTCTCCCCTCCCCTCGCCCCCCTCCCATCCCTCTGAATCTCCCATTCCTCCTCGTTCTATCTGTGTTGATGTGATTAGGTTGTCTAGTGGAATAATAGTCTGTATTCCCTTTGTATCACTCCCACAGCATTGCAGAAGTAGATGTGGTACACACACACTTCCTTATATCTACACTTTTGTCATGTTCCTGACAGCATTCTGTCTCGACTGCATTGAACTGTTGACATGCAGAACCACTGTTGAAACTGACTTGTTGTGTAGAAACATGCAGAACACTAAATTGGTTGCCACAGGAAATCATTATTTAATGATAAATACGATTGATGGAACACAATTTGATGACACTTTCTAGAGTTGAACTGAAGTCTTTTCATATGACATGAAATGAATGTGATGTCGGCTTTGTGGCAGGTTTCTGTACATGTTTCTAATAAAACCAGAATTGATGTGACAATCTTAGAGCTCAGGCAGCTGTTGCTTGTCTGTTGAATTGAATGGATTTGTTTGAAGACATCACTTGACTGATCTACACACACACAAACACACACACACACAATCAAACCAACGCCTTCGAAAGAACACAGCCCCCCCAAATCACATGCACACCCCTAACTTTGGTTTGATATCCAAGCTGTAAATTGAGAATGTTGAACAAGTTTTCCAGCGTTGTGTCTTTTCTGTCTTAAAAAAGCAGCCAGTCCTCTGCCTTTTGTTTGACACAGCATATGGTGTACTGTACAGTCATGTCTCCCAGGCCTCGTTGCACCGTTCCCTGGGACTAAGGGGCACTTGCACACACTCTCTAACACGCCTGTTTGCGTTGCGTTAGGGACCAAAGGTCTCGTCTGTGGCGCCGTCCTGCCGCGTTTCCATCCAGACAGTCAATGACGTCAGAAAACGTAGCGGCTTCATTACAAGGGCCATGCCGTCATGGTACTGCCTGGGTTCACAGGAGATATTTCAAATATATGTAACCCCTCCCTGGATGCTTAAAATGTGTGTGTGTGTGCGCGCGCATGTGCATGTGTGCGCCTGGAGGACACGGGGTAGAAATGTGTGCCTGCCTGTTCTTTCCACATCCTCTTCGTCCACAGGGCCGGTCTGGTTACAGTAACCATTAATCTGCCAAAGAAGAGGATGTGTATTAAACTGTATATTTAGAAATGTGAGCTCCAACAAATCAGTAGGGTGACACATTTGATCATTTGTGGAAATATATTGAGATGAAAAGATAGATTAGAAAATTTTTCCCCATCAGTTCCTGTAATTGACCCTCTGGAGGCAATGTGAGTTAGATAAGAATCTCTGGGTTATTCGGAGGTGTTTTGAACTGTGACATGTTCCTTCCGGGTCTCGCCCTGTCTGTTGCTCCAACGACAGCAACCTGGCGTTTCTTTCCAGGATGGAACAAACCAACTTTCCATTGGCTATTTTGGGTAGAGACACACGGGGGGGAGACAACGCCCATTGGAGGATTCAGGCTGTGCTGTTTTTCGTCTCTCTGGGAAAACAGTACACACTGATACCGTGTCTACATCTGTGTCTCTGTTTGCATGTTGCGTGTATGTTTGTCTGACCGTGTGTGTGTGTGTGTGTGTGTGTGTGAGAGAGTCTGTCCATTCCGTCTGCTCTGTGGGTGGCTGCTCTGTGCGGTGCTGTCCCTCCGGGGCTCTGCTGTGAACTGGGCCCCCAGTAGTGTGTGGCCAGATTTACCCAGGCCCCGACGTGCCGCTGCTGGATTCAGACTGGCCCCCTCCCTCTTCCCCACGGCTGCGGCTGAAGATGCATGAAGCCATTCATCATTCTGGCGTCTGTTGTTCTGTCTGGTTTGAACCGTAACCAGGTTTTTTTTTCTTCGAACCAATGGAGGGCTCTTGAAAAGACAGATGAGCTTAGTGTGTCAGTGAACTTGTCTGTGATGGAGAGCTGAGCAGTCAATTAACAAGCCCCTGTATTCAGTGCAGCTCAAAGTCCTGTTTTGTTCCCCAGGACCAGTTAGAATCAACACATTTTACACATTAGCCTTCTGTTTTCATGCACTCTAAGGGGATCCCTCTATGGAACTATTTCATTTCCTGTTTCTCTGGTAAAAAACGTGTTTAACATTGACAGCGGGATTGAATCATTCATGTGCTTTTTTTACTCTCCACGGCTAGCAGGTGATTTCCGTATTAGCTTGTCCTGGTCAGTGGGGAGAGGGTCATGTTTACATCCGGGTTGTTGTCCTGGGTGGTCAGTGGGTAGAGGGGCATGTTTACATCCGGGTTGTTGTCCTGGGTGGTCAGTGGGTAGAGGGTCATGTTTACATCCGGGTTGTTGTCCTGGGTGATCAGTGGGTAGAGGGGCATGTTTACATCCGGGTTGTTGTCCTGGGTGGTCAGTGGGTAGAGGGGCATGTTTACATCCGGGTTGTTGTCCTGGGTGGTCAGTGGGTAGAGGGGCATGTTTACATCGGGGGTTGTTGTTCGAATTCCACAGGGCCAGTATAAAAATATTTGTACTATTGTACGGTTTTAATGTCTTCAGGAGACTGTATTGAAAGAACCATGTTAGACCTCTGGGGTGGTAGATAGTATTGTCTTCTAGGGTTCACCAACACAACCCTCATTATCTACAATTGGCTTGTGTAAAAAAAACAGTAATAAACGAATCATCTATTTGTCAAATTATTCATTAACCACTGGTAGATAGCAAGTTTACGAAAAGCTCTTTTAAAAAACAAATGAATTGCATTGTGATGGTATTAAGAAATATCTACACAGAAAGTGGTTGTGACGGCCCGATGGTATAGAGCAAGCAAGCAAGTTTATTTATATAGCACAATTCATACATAGAAGCAATTCAATGTGCTTTACAGTGAAAATAGAAATAATGCAATAAAATCAGAAACAGTTTACACAGAGGTTATTCCTCTGATAGCACCAGAACTTTCATTACAATTGGTCAAATATAGCAGGATGTACATTTAATAACACAATAAATTAAGAGAAATATAAAAACAGCATAAATAATAAGACAGGATAATAGAATTGAGGTAAAATATAAAACAGAAAGCTAGAAGAACCATAACACAGAATAATAAAATAGATAAGAATATAAAACAAATTAGCCATATAAAACTGTAATACTAAACAGTTAACTGTTATGAAAACAGGCTCACAGTGGGGTTGCGTTTGAGACCTCAGTCATAGGCACGTGCAAAGAGTAGTGTTTTTAGCCTGGATTTAAAAATGGACACATTTGGTGAACGTCTAAGTTCTTCTGGTAGTTTATTCCAGTTGTGTACAGCATAACTGCTAAACGCAGCTTCTCCATGTTTAGTTTGGACTCTGGGCTCTACCAGCTGACCTGAGTTCATGGATCTTAGAGCCCTGCTCGGTTTATATTCTTCAAACATATCAGAAATGTATTTGGGTCCTAAACCATTTAGAGATTTATAAACTAAAAGCACCACTT
>JACXGJ010008881.1:0-25812 GCA_016801105.1 Esox niger
CTGCGGCTCCTGGACAGCGTGAGGGGGCGCTGGCTGCGGCTCCTGGGCAGCGTGAGGGGCCGCTGGCTGCGGCTCCTGGGCAGCGTGAGGGGGCGCTGGCTGCGGCTCCTGGGCAGCGTGAGGGGGCGCTGGCTGCGGCTCCTGGACAGCGTGAGGGGGCGCTGGCTGCGGCTCCTGGGCAGCGTGAGGGGCCGCTGGCTGCGGCTCCTGGGCAGCGTGAGGGGGCGCTGGCTGCGGCTCCTGGGCAGCGTGAGGGGGCGCTGGCTGCGGCTCCTGGACAGCGTGAGGGGGCGCTGGCTGCGGCTCCTGGACAGCGTGAGGGGGCGCTGGCTGCGGCTCCTGGGCAGCGTGAGGGGGTGCTGGCACGACGGGTCAGGTGAGAACTGGTACGACGGGTCTTTGAACCAGGGCCAGTCCACGCACCTTCCAGTGTTCAGTTCCCGGACACGCTCCCACTCCCTGATGGCCTTCTGGAGGACGATCTCTACGCTCCCGTACAGCACCCCCCCAAAAAAATCTTGGGGTTGTTTTTCCGCCGGTTTGCGCGTTCGCCTCCTTCGTTTTCCCCTTCGGGGTTGCTGCTGCGCCGGCCAGGAGAACAGCAGGAGATGGTAGGGATTTCCCTCCTCGTCGGTGTCACTATCATGCCAGGAGTGCAGTGGGTGACGATAGGGGTATTCCTCCTCGGTGTCGCTGTCCGGCCAACCGAGGAGTTCCCCTACCGTCCAACTCTACCACTCTTACGTGGTCCTTTTGTAGGTCAGTCATTCTGTAATGGCCAGGATATTGTGGAACAAACAGACCAGGCGCAGGCAAGTGTGGCAGTCGGTGCTATCTTTATTTACACACAAAAAGAACAGAAGACACCGAGCACTTGAAAACAACTGATAAAGTAAATAAATGAAAACGAAACTATCCATAGAAATTGAAACACACCATAACATGGAACAATGACTGACAAATGAGGGGAGCAGAGGAGAAACATTTAAACACATACTAATAACCTAATTGGGACCTGGTGTGTTAGACAATTGGGGACAAGACAAATGAAGGAGACCCGGATGAGTTCATGACCATTGGGAAGTCAGGAGCTGTCCGTCACCTCACCATCACAAGGAGTTGCACATGTGGGTGTGATAGGCTATATGGGTAGAACCATTGACCATAGGTTGGAACATACCATACAAGGGTATTTTGTAAGATAAACCTTTCTTATTGGAAGGTATTTGACTGTGTAATGGCTGGTTATGGTCATTGGCTTGTATTCTGGTATAGATTGTGTTATTTCTGTATTCACTGGAGAGAGAGAAAGGAAATAACTATGGAAGGTTAAAATCGTTGTCTCATGCTGAATAAAGATGTCTCTCCCCTGATTTCTGGTTGCATTCATTTTGTTCATGGACATCACATGGACAGAAGCTGACAGATGGTGTCGTGACCTGGATAGATGGGATTGGTGAGTCAAACCCCTCTAAAAGAACAAGTCAGTGAAAACAGCATGAGTATCCAGATGAACATATCTGGAACTAAAGGAAACACCTAGGAATTTCGTTTTTTTTTTAGGAATTTCAGTTTAATTTTCAGTCCAGAGACTCAACAGAAGATACAAAATCTTCCCAGTTGTGATGGAAGTGCTTACTAGACTGATAGTGTGTCACATTATAAGACCTCGTAGGCAACTATTACAGAAATGCAACCTTCCTCATGTTATCAGGAAGTCATTGATAGAAGAGTATCAAGGGACACGGGTATAATATTTGTACAATTGAAGTTAAAGAAAATAACAATGTGATACAGGGACTGCAGCCTTCCAGTTGTAATTCAAAATAGCAAAATCATAGGCTGATGAAATCAAAAAGAGCTTGAAAATTGATGACTGTCGTCAAGAGATAATTCACAAATATGCCATTGCTCCAGAAGAATGCAGAAAATATGGGAAGAATTTCAAAGAATGCCTGATGAATTACAAAAAACATGTTGGTCATTTATTGTGTTATCAGAAATTCAAAACGGAATGATAAAATCAAGACAGATGAAAGATGTTAGAAGGAGAAAGAATGTTTTCGGTCATCGGCTGAACAAAAGGCTGAACAAATGGCTGAAGTGGACAAGTTGAAAAAAGGACTTGAAAAGTTGAAAAAGGAACTGGAAACCTTGAAAGCAGGAAAAACATCTCAAAGCCCATTGTAAAAGAAACCAGGATCATGTCACTATTGTGGAATCTCTGGCCAGTGGCATAATGAATGTCACAAGAAGAACCAAAGGAAAAATACAGGATGTATCAACAGTTGGAACATGAGACTTTCTGCCCACATGCTGAGCAGCAGCAGGGAAAGATCTCCCATGTATGGAATTCAGGAATCAAAGACAGGATTTCCTGGCAATACCTGGAACAGACGTGAGGTTATATAATCATTGATTAAGAGTTTTAATTTCTTTCCAAATATGTATCGTACCTAAATATTGATTAAAGCTGGAACTTATCAAGGAAATCTGATCACTTCCCTTGATAATGACCAGGCTTATTCAAGTGAATATTAATTAGAAAGCACTTTGATAGTATATAGTATGTTCTAATAGAGATTCAAAATAGCCTGTTTTGTTCTGTCATGCTTAAACATGTTTTAATAGGTATTCAAGGAATAGCCTGTTTTGTTGTGCTAAAATCAAACATATTTATTGCGTTGATGATAATGTTTAAAATCATTAGGCCTCAATGGTCTAACAACAATTTGGGTAAGCTTTAACAGGCCCACCGTATGGTAACATCTGCATGTCACTAGCACACGTAGGTACATCTAACCCTAGTGATGAATTAGAAATTGATACAATTATTATTTTCTAATCTGGCAATATAGTCTCATGGTTTTCTTACAAAAGGTTAAAATATTGTGATTTCTCTCTCCTTATATATTGTATAAGTTGTAGAATGAAGAATCCACATTGTGGTAATTAAGGAGATACGCTGTGTCCCCTGAGGACTGAATAGTTTCCACCAAGTTGGAATGTGTGTGTCTCTCTCTCTTTTAGAGTCGTCACAGGACGACTGATGAGAGAGAAACAATACACAGAGGGTAATTACTTTCTTTAATTAATTAAAACACATGGCTTTCCATGTACACTGAATTTGATTCTAATATGCTACAATTTGGTTTCAGACTGAAGATTAAGATTACAGTCTCATGTGATATTATGAAAAAAGGCTGAAAAAAGCCAAAGCGAGTTTATTAACCATAAAATGTGATGTTTTATCTTAAATCCTGAATTTAGTTTGGTTAAATAATATAGTTTATTTTTGTTTGTATTGCCAATGATAACTGGGATAATACTTGTTTTAAAACAGATACCCAATACTTGTTAATGGAGCTTAAATGATAACATAGTACATTGACTAATGAACAAATAGGGAATTGATGTAACATTGTTTAAGGCCTACAATGAGTGTCCTTTGGATACTTATTGCACCTTGAGTTTTAGTGACATCATACATCTGTTTTCTGTCTACATTGCCATTATTAAGTTTTCTTAATTCACACCCTAATGTTGAGTTGCTGTTTAGATAAAAATAAGCAAATTTTTACAAACCGCAATATTAGATCTTCACTTAACAAAGGATATCAGCTAAGTTGAAAGAATGACATATCTTCCTACAGACAGTCTGAGTAAACAAAAGATTAGGCTTTGTTTTTTTATTGCTCACCATGTGGATGAAGTCAAGGGCTGCAGGAAGGGGGGCTAACCCCTAGGATGACCCCAAACAACCTCTTCCATTGATGAATCTTAGTCTATTACTTAAGGTTATTTAGTGTTCAGACTGGTCTCAACTGTGGTAATTTCACCAACACATCATATGCAGGTTTGGGATATTCAAACATTAAGTAAAAGCTAAATATATTTTCTTCTCAGTAGCTTCAATGTTGAAATGTATGGTTTTGAAACCAACTTTAGTAGACCAAAAGTAATCCCACATTGTTGATGATAGTCATTTTGTAAATAGAACCACAGATGTGGTCAAAGAAAATGTACAAAAGTTTAGAATTTGCTGGGTCCACATCACACTGACAGCAATAACTGCTATTGGAATTTTACATCACTGATACAAAACAGAGAAGACTGAAGACTCAAACTACAGGACATTTGATGGGAATCTAGCTTCATTCCTAACAATCAATAGTTTTCCTAAATTGACTGGTATTATGTTCTCTTATCTATGTATGTTCATTCCTCACAAGACAGGCAGAGGACTACATATGATCACTACCTTAACATTGATACTTGTTTGTTTGTGAAGTTGCTTAATAGTCATAATTACAACGGATATCCTGTTATGTTTAATAGTGCCATACTCTTTTTTCAAGGTAGATACTGTCACTAGTACATTAATTGGAGTTGAGTGTTATGTTCAGGATATGTTGGGTTGTTAGTATGATGTTGATGCGTGACACATGATACAGTCAGGTAATACACCTCTTTGAACAGCATTTAGTAGGTTGTGGGTCCTGCTTCAGCGAAAGTTGATCATGAACCGATCAAGAATCTGACAGACTATTAAAAAGAAGGGTTATATTGGTCACTGAAAATTTCAGAAAGAACAAAAAAAATATTGTCATTTTGTGTTACATTTTTGTTACACTTACTTTAAAAACTGAGAATAAAATCGTGAGTTGGGAGTAATTATTTTTTAAATAAGTTGCCTAATAATTCTGCACACCAATTGTTCCTTAATAATTCGTCAATGTCATGTATTCCCCCAACAAAGATCAAAACAAATGTTTTTAACATTCAGGTTTGAGGTTTAATGATATTTGAACCTCAATAAATCATTGTGATTGTTTAACAATAAAATAAATATTGAGAAATATGATTTGCCTAATAATTGTGCATACAGTGTATAAATCAATACATGGACTTGCTCCTACTTCCCTCAATGAAATGATCCAGCCATACAGTACATACCTACATTTAATCTTAGAACACAAGATGCAGAATTTCTAATTGTACTAAGAATTTCTTAACAAACAACCGGAGGCAGGACTTTCTCTCATAGAGCTCCACTACTGTGGAATGATTTGCCAACTAAGGTTAGAAATGCAGAATCGGTGCAAACATTCAAGTGTCTACTCATCTCTTCAGAATTGTCTATTATTAAGTGCAGTCTGGCCCAGGGGTGTGAAGGTGACCAGAAAGGGTTGATACTCTTATGTCCCTCTTATGCAATTTGGGGGTGGAGTCACTGGCTTGTTGTTGTCTCTCTGTTGGGCACATCGTACAATTGGGCTGAACTCTGCTGGCAATACTCAGCCCTTATTTTAGGGTGGTTGCGGTTGCTGGGTGTCTTTTTGGTTGATGCTTGGCAATGTGGGTGGATTGTTTTCCTGCCGACCCCAGATAGGGCCACAGTGTCACTAGATCCCCTGTCTCAGCCTCAAGGTCTTACACTGCTATATCACTGTGCCATTGGAGTAGGATCAGTTCTTCTCCACTATAAATCCTTGTAGGAATGCATTTTCTAAATTTTCCATGTCTTTTGCCCTGTTTTAAACTTAGGAGGACATGAGGTCTTGGCTCACTCCTGAGGAGTACCAGGCTTGAAAGACTCATTGCTGTCTTTGTTCTATGTCCTCCTGGTTGTGTTGCAGATCAAGACAATACTGACGATTTCAGCTGCCACAAGTTGTCCCTGTCTGTGTCCATCTGGTCATGCTCCTGACCTGGACTAGGTTTAAATAGACTCTGGACTCTTAATTAACAATTTATTAATCGGCCTTCTTAGGGAGTTTTTCCTAGCCACTGAAATTCAAAATTGTTGTTGTTTGCTCCTTGGGGTTTCAGGCTGTGTGTTTTGGAAAAGCACTTTGTGACAATTGCTGATCTAAAAAGGGCTATATAAATACATTTGATTGATTGATAAAACTGACCTTAGAAAACTTGTATAGAATGAGAATCTGTAAGATTGGCCTGTTTTATATTATTATCAATATGAGAGGGAGATATTATTACAGTAGCTAACTGTTTGAATTAACTTCAATTGTTATTGTAAATGATTATCCTATATAATGTATTCCTACATTAGATGGTCTTTACCTGTTGACTATTCTAATGTATTCATTATTAATTGAAAACAAAATCAATTTGATTTATTTCTTATTATTTTGAAAAGTTCAGTCATTGTATGAATTATGCTATGCATGACAGCTGTTACATCCTGCTCGCTAGACACTTGCACTTCTATCTCTTCATCACCCTGTGGTAAACCCACTCATTTTCAATGTGGATTAGCTAATACATGTTGTGTCACTATTTCATATTTTTCACAATGTACAGTATTTTGCAAATGGATTAGGCCACCAGAGAAAATTGTTAAAAGCTATTTATCTGAGCAGTGTTCATCATTTAAAAGATGGAAAATGATATGTAACAATAAAGTAAGAAAAAACATCTTGTGTTCTTAAAACATGTCAGTATTTTGTGTGGCCTCCCTTGGAATTTGAAATGAAGCAATTCACTTTGGTTGACAATTAATGCATATATATTTTATTTATTCTAATAAATACTTGCTGCCCAGACAAATAGCATTAAACTTTTTTTTCTCAGTGTAAGACATTTGCACCGCACAGTATTACATAGGAATCTTTAGTTTTCGGTGGATTACCACTTTAACCCTAATTGCTCCCCAGACACCCAATGTGGCAGGCCCATGCACCATTCCAATTCAGAGGATTTAAAAGCACAAGTCAAATTTCCAAGAAGTCAAATTGCTATTTCTCAGGGCAAACTCAAATGCCCTTTTCCAAATGTATGATCTATGTGCATTAACCGCCGGCCTGGAGAACTTTATCATTGATACTTAATCCAAGACATCAAAAAGCCTCCTACATGTTTTGCCAAGTCTCCAACATGATGTTCTCTATGCATGAATAAGAGTGCCATTCAAATCCATCTACAAGCCACACCCCTATGAAAACCGTTGGTACATTCCTTAGAGTAGCTGTTTGCACAGACTCACTGTTTAGTGTTTTACCCCATCCTGGATTCGCAAAGTGAATAAAGAAGAAAGTAAATATCTTTCTAAGGTCTCTACAGTGGCTACCTTCATCCCTGCATGCTCACCAAACAAGCCTGCTCTGTGTGTGCTTACGTGAGTGCTTGCATGTGTGTTTTTGTTTGCGTTTGGGTGTGTGTGTGTGTGTGTGTGTGTGTGTGTGTGTGTGTGTGTGTGTATGGTGTGACTTTAGGTGTTGTGTGTGTATTTGCATTCCGCTAATGTTTAGGCAGCAGGTGTCAATACGATGTGCCTTTTTTGGGCCCAGAGAATCACCAAATTACAGGGACCTCTCTTTGCTACTCGCCCCTTCCATTCCAAATAATATGCCCAGACTGAATGGCGCTGCTGACGGGGTTAGAAAGAAACACCGACATACACACGTTTCTTTAACATTGTAAAACGTCATTTTTTAAATTAGTTTCAAGTGGTGCTGCACGGTCAACTGGCAAATACATATGTCATGAAACAAAGGTCACGTAATGGCTGTAATGGATCACAAAGAATATATTTTTTAAGATTTCAGCATTTCAAATCTGCTGAATGATTTTATTCGTTTAGTAGAAAATGTTATTACACTCATACAACCTAATTAAAGTAACATGTAGAGGAAAAATTTGAAACACTGTTCCCTTCAAGGAGGTTATGAAAAACTGTCAAATCACATTCCATCATGTCGTAATCAATAAATTTCAACCCTTATAAAAACAAGACTTCAAAGGACATAACACATGAAAGTTATCCAGAAATGTGCCTAAGACTACGAATTACATAAACTTAACTGAAAGCGCAGTAAGAACAGTAAGATAGCTACATGCACTTCAGTGGAACACAGGAAATAGCTTTGTCGAGCAACAATATCATTGACAAAGCATTATGATGGCATTGCTGGGGTTGAACACCTTCCCTGAGTTTGAAATATAATGACCATTAACTGTGAACCAAACCTGACAATACAAACCTGAATCGGTTGGCAATGTTGCCAGATGGTGAATTTTCCCGGAAATGGGCAAAAATGGGCCTGCGCAGGTCAATTTACAGATCGTATGTATAGAAAAAAATGGGTTTGGCCGTTTTGTTGTAGAGTTTTCAGCAACCCTGTAGGTGAGACTGCAGAACGAATCTTGTTCTTAGGAGAAGTCTCTAGACATCTGCGTTGCTTCCCACAATTCGGAAGTGTCCCTGCCTAGAGTCTGGTTTTGGAGACTAACACGTAGTGACTGGCTGTTACTGTATAAAGAGACCAGAACAGCGCAGTTGTCGAGGAAACTACTTTAGACGTCGCCAGGGAAGGACCTGCAAATGCTAACAAACATCTTATGACAGTGTTTCGAAACAGTGCACCATTTGTGGTGAATGGAGAAGTTGCTGGTATTGGATTTAGCTGAGATTTATACTTGTATATTAATGCTCTGGTGTTCGTTGTGCCAAAGTTGATGGAAGGTTTACCGATAGCAGTACACACTGTATTTCTGATGCTGAGGTGGGAAACCGGAACTACGCACCCCTGGTTCTGAGGGCCCGCAGTTTGGGCGGACCTTGGCGATGGGGTAACGGACGCTCCCATCGGCCAACCAGCCGGCGTCGCAGTGGTCTAATCCCATGAACCGCCATGCGGCGTAGAGCTGGCCCACGTTGGCGATGTGACCACCGTCTTGGACGCAAGCTTCCACCGCCTCAGTGAAGTTGAGCTTCTGCGGATGTTTAAGGAAGTAGACCGTCCCTGAGAAAAAGAAAACCGCAACATAGAATGTAATAGCGCATGCAGAAAAGGGCAAGAACTTGTATGGCGACCGATACAGAGACCAATATACGTGCACAAAAACACATACAAAGAAAACCAACACACTAACCTTTGGGGGCTGCTGAGAAACAGAAGGCATCGAAACGGTGGAGGTGGCGGTGCCGCTGTCCGTAACTACGTAGACCAGGGGCTAGATCTGTGCCTCCACAGGCCTCCCGAGGCGTGGTGATTGGGTACTGAGCAGTTCCGTCAGCTAACCAGCCGGCGTTGCACCAATCTAGCCCCTCCTCCCAAGCAGTAAAGAGCTGCTCGAAAGTGGCCAGGGTCGAGTCCTGCTCTTCACACGCATGCTGAGCCTCCAGGAAGTTGAACTGGTAGCGTCCCTTCTGGCCATGGTAAGGAAATACTACTCCTAAAACAGGGAAACATTACAAAAATGTGCTGCCGAGGTTAAAGTGATAATAAGAAAATGAAAGAAAGACACTCAATGTTAAAGGTTATATAAAAAACAGACAACTGACTGAATAAAGTAGATTGTGCCCGGTTGTTCAGCGCTAAGAGGGCTGTCTTGACACATACACACACACAAACAGAACCGGACAGACGGGTAGAAACACACACCTCTTAGTTCCAGCTCTACCGTGACGCTCTCATCCTCCAGGCCATCGATGACCTCACAGCGGTAGCGGCCAGTGTCATTCAGGTTCAGCTCATTGATCACCAAAGACATGTCCCCTGGCTCCGCCCGACGAAGACGCACCCTTCCCTTGAAGTTGCCATAGCTACGGTGGCGGTTGCCCATGGCAACCATCACGTCGGTCTCGTCGGCATTCCTGCCTGCACCGTTGGCGGGAAGCCAAGACCATTTGACCCGGGTCCGGCGGGGGCCATTGATCTCAGGTTCGTAGTGGTAATAACAGGGCAGAGTGACGTTGCTGCCCCTGGCTGCTGACACCAATGGTTGGAGGGACTCCACATGGAGACGCACCCCATTAAAATAGACTGGACAGGCCAGGACGGGACAGTAAAGGGGAACAACAGTCTTTCAAATTGTTCTCCAAAAACACTCTACTTAAACAGTTGTCTCACTTTGTCTAAACTTACCCTGTCTCTGACTCGTCATCACCCAACACAATGTCAGTAAAAACAGGGACCAGGTGTTTTGCAAATGTCACTTATAAAATGTCACACATTAAATGTAACTCATTAAATGTCCCTCATTAAATGTCACTCATTATTTGTCACTACTTAAATATCACTCATTAAATATGATTCATAAAACATCACTCATTCAATCTCACTCATTTAATATCACTCATTAAATATCATTCATAAAATGTCACTCATTAAATGACAATCCAATTAATGTCACTTATTTTGTCTTTGAAACCAGTGATTAGTTTGTTATTTGGGATGGTCATTCCCTATAAGTTACTGTGTGGGGCTATCATCTTTATCAATGGAGCCAGTAAGGTTGACTGTATGCGGTACAGTTGATACTGGAGAGGAACCAGGCCTTTTCACCATATGACCAGATACAACCCCAAGTTTTACCAGGCCTTTTCACCATATGACCAGATACAACCCCAAGTTTTACCTGGTTCCGTCTTGAGTTTGTTTGGGTTTTGCCAGGTTATCCAAGCCTATAGTGAACTTTGGGAATGGTGTCCCTATAAAATCCAATCTACTCTAAGGCTTTTATATTTGAGTAATTTAGCAGACACTTATCCAGAGCCGCTTACAATTAATGAGTAATCTTAAAATGTTTAGATGTGACACCATGCAAATGAGTAACAGCAATCACATTATACTCAGATTTACATCTGTTATCATCAGAGTGATCTCACCTTTTAACATAAAAAATGGAATGTGGATCGGCCCCTCCCGAGAACACTGTTCTCTTTTTAATTTAATGCAGCTTGGCTTGGCTCAGTGGTGTAAAAAATAATGTATCGGATGTGTGACCTACTCTCTCCGTTCCCATCGCCGTTCGTGATGTCTTGGTAGAAGAAGCCGTTGCTGTAGCTTGGGGCGGCCTCGTTTGAGATGAAGAATGACACCCAGGTGACCAGTAGAGGGCGTAGTAGGCTCAACATCCTCACTGGTATCGTGGATCCGACTTCTGCAAAGGGATTCATAATAACCGTGATGCTAGAGACTCAATCTTTACCTGATCCGGACAGCGTAGCTCTGTCCATCCCCTGCCACAGAGAGGCCTCTCACTCGCAAGTTGCTTTCTGTCCCAAGCGGGAAAACATACTTACACAGGAAACGTTGACTATTTTGTGACAATGGTAAAAGGCTTGCGTTATTTATTTTAATTTATACAATACATTTAATGTCAGTACACACGCAGGCATCAAAAGCAGCATCTACAGTTGGTTAAATGAATTGACCCGAGTGAATTTGCAGAACGTTCGTTCAGTTTGACACCTATGTAGTAAAATCACCATTGTACGTGATTTCAATGTCATGTCCAGTAGAGGTCGCTGAAAACCTATTATAAAGTGATTGTTACCATTTGAGATGCTTAGACACCTCTAGTGCCATTCGTGGTTTATTTGATTATAATCATACTTCATAGTGAAAACAATTAAATAAAGTATAATATTAACAGTGATCAGGAAAATCTGTTTACTAATAAAACGTTTCGTTCTAATGTATTTATCATATCACAAACAAATCATTTCATTTTCAGATCATGCAGAAAAATGTATCACATTACAAAAATGCTTGTAATGATTCTTTTTGAACGCGCAAAATATTAAAACATTTATTTTTCACGACTTAAATGAAAACATAGAGTGCATATATTATAAAAAGCTCAGATAAAACGAAAATGCATCGAAATGGTTGTAGCAGTGGTTGCCTTTTGTCAATAAAATTAACTAAATATTATAGATTGCCAACAGATTCTTTCTAACAAGTAAAAGGTCAATTTTATAATAGTCAATGTCTGTTTTTATGCTGGTTCTATCACTTTCAACTTGTGGATCGCAACTTGTAATTATTGTAAACCTTCACAATACTAAATTATGTAATTGACATTGCTTAAAAACGTGCAGGTTTGTTAGGACTTTTCTGAAGATACAAATATCAAAGTAATAAAAATAAGAATACTTACAGATTCAAGTTATTCTGCAGCCAGAAAAAAATAACTGACAACGTCGTGTCAATTCGTGTCCCCCTTGTTCCTTTGTGAGATGGCTACGGAGTCTGGTCACAATTTTCCCATTGACATTTTCTGGGAGAATAGGAGCCGACGTCATCGGGCATCCCCGATTAACCTTTGGCCAAAAGTATTGGCGCCTTGCATTTTCCTCAAACGATTCACATTGTCCCTAAAGATATGTTGAAATAATAAAGTATTTGCCGACACAATTCTTTGTTTTCTTTTTTATTCTGATCTAATATATCATTTTAAATAAGAAACCGAACAGAAATGGCACAGATAAAAAATGACACCCTCGATACATCTAAATATTTAATAGCACAGCCTTTATCCAAAATACTTGTAATCAAGAGCTTCTCATAGACATGACAGTTTGTTCAAACTGTACCAGTTTTCCAGATTTGTAGGCTGCCTCCCTCCCTACTATTTACCGATCTTGGCAGATCTCTCCATGGTCTAGGAATTTGTTTGGAACCATTCCTAGGTTCTTTAAGGGTGTATATTTTGTGTTGGTCATAAAGACCCATGATCTGTGACAGCCTTTGAACACTGGGTTTGTCTTTATGTTCCGAAATACCCTGGCATTCTCCTGATTTTATGATTCCATGCAAATGTCCAAGGAACTCAATGCTAGAGACAGCAACTTGAGAACATCTCTGAACCTCCAAGTTGTACTGTGATCATTTCTTTGAAGGCAGCTTTTTGTTTTCAGTAAATAAAGAGATGGTGTGCTTCCCTATAAAGCTCTAATTTGAGTTCATCTATCCACAAGGGATTCTCCCAGAAGGATTGTGGCTTGTTCAGTTGTGTTTTGGCAAACTGTAGTCAGGTTTTCTTATGTTTCTCTTTCTCCATGCTTGTTGCGGTACACACACTTACACAGTACAAGAGAACAGAAGTATTTTTCAAACTAGTTGAATGTTTGATTTTCTCATTTCCAAAGTAAAAGGGAATCAACTACTTCTTGATGGTGCTAATAACATTGACCAGGCCATTTCTGGATTTCTTAACAGAAGATAAGATTTTGTAAATTATTCAGATTTTCTGTATATTCTTATGATGTGTCACAGTATTTGGAAAGTGCTCTGATATAACATGCTACGCCAGATGAACCAAGAGTTACAGTTTCCTACGACTGCTTAAGCACGATATTGAAAACAGGGATATAATTCAGACAACCACACACAGGTAGCAGAACACCTCAGATCTGACCTATGCAAAATGAAACACTTCAAATCTACACAACTATTTACTGGTTGCAGGCCTCGCCCATGGCTTGAATGAGGTGCATCCTAACATAGGGCTGGAGAAGGTAAACCTTCCACTGCCATGCTGAAAAGACTCCCCGTTGGGGTGAAGGAAGGGAAAGCATGGTGGGAAGTATTGAAGAGAAAATTATGTATGCTGATGAAACCAGTTTTGGACCGGAGCAGGTTGGTGGAAAGATACATTGTCCTGGATGACAGTGTATCTCATCTACTTTAATCTGTCTAAAAATGTGAGTACGTGGGCCGTCTTGTAAGGACCTGGTATAAGCTGGTAGTGATTCACACATGAAATGCAGTGAATGGGTACCAAAAAGTACTGATGTAGTGCATATAGCACACTACATTGCACTGATTTTACTGTAGACAGTAGAGAAAAGTTGTTTTTCACCTGCGGCCCTGTTGAAATGTCCAAACCACTGTTGCAACTGTGTATCTATCTGCTGAGGTTGTGCTAAACTCTTTATCCAGCCACTCTCAATGTCAGCCCATGGTTTACAACATGGTCAACCAATGTGGCTCGAATGTCATCTGATAAATGTGGTCCTCGTCTTCTTTGTCCAGATCCTCCTCCGGGTCTACCTTTGCCTCTTCCTACCCCTCTTTCTCCACAAGATCCCCCTCTCGTTCTCCCTTTCCCTCTTACTGCAATGTTGCATTCCATTTTTGTTGAAGACAGTTAAACTCACCTGTTGCCTTTTTATAGTGCTTACGCCTGATTGGTGAGTTAACAGTGATGCAACTAAGTGTCTGTACACCTGATGGCCATGTTTGTTCAAATGATCAATAGATGTTGGGTTTTGAAAGAGTGCCTTGAAATGGAAAAGAAGTGGCATGTTGTATTTCTGTGTCTAATGTAGAGACGTGTGTTTAGTGTTTTGTAAAAAGTGTGAGGCTGAGAATGTGCTTATAGTGGTGCCGATCTAGGCTGAGGTTTTTCTTCTTGACTGTTAGGTTTCACTAACTGTGTAAAGAGGAGTGCATACTGTAAATGTATCATAGATTTGGTTTATAATCACACACAGCAGCCTGTTTTCAAAATGGCTGTTATTCATACTTATGTAGGGAGAAACTGAACTGATTTAGCCTTGCTGTAATTAAATAATTAACTTGTGTAGTATTGCTATGTTTGCATGCATGTCAAACTTGCAAAGTTATTATAAAACCATTTTCCGAAATAACATAACTTCCAGATTTGGCCTATGCATATCATGAACGTACGTAACACAATGAACGATCTGTAATTACATAATATTCAATCCTATTATTGAGTCTTTGATTCATGGGAATTTTCTGAGATACCTTATAAAGGTTGAGGTTCAATTAGAAAACCAGTCACCTGCCTTGTGACACACGACATGTCCTTCACATAGAGTTGATCAGGCTTAGGATTGTGGCTTGTAGAATGTTGTCCCACTTCTCTTCCACTGCTGCGGAACGGTGCTAGATATTGGCTGGAAATGGAGCATCCCAAGCATTCTGTACAGGTGACGTCTGATCAGCATGCAGGCTATGGGAAACTAGGATATTTTCGGCTTCCATTCATTGATATCCAGATCCCAGCCACATGGAGCGGTGCTGAAACATGAGGTGAGGTCGGTGGATGAGTGGCATGACAATGGGACTCTGAAAGGGTTTTCAAATTCTCATCTCTGTGAAATTGAAATAGCCATTGTAGCTTATGCCTGTCCATGTATCAACCCAACAGCACCTCGGCGCTGTCTGTTCAACATGTTGACAACAACAGAAACACTTGGCCACGCAATACAAACTCATGCTGTCTGCCAACAGCCTGGTACCACTTACATTCATCCTTGAAGAGCACACTTCCCCAGCATGCCAGTGGCAATCGAAGTTGAGGATGACGAGCATGCACATGCGCTTCCCTGAGATAATGTCTGACAGGTTGTGCAAAAATGCTTTGGTTGTACAAACCCAGTTTCATCTCAGATGATACCGCAAATGAATGAGCAGGATGTGGAGGTCCTGAGCTGGTATGGTAATACATTGTCTGCAGTTATTATACCGGTTGGTGGTGCTGCTAGTTTATGTGGAACTTAGAAATAAAGTGCAATCTAGAACCCAAAATGAGTCTTCAGTTGTCCCCATATTAGAACCCTTAGTAGTTCCGTTCAGAACTATTCTATGATTCGACATGGAGACCAATAATCCTACTTCCTGGAACCATGAAGGGGTCTGCAATGCAGTCTGCTGAAAAATACTTTTGGAACAATTTTTTCTAAGAGCAGGTTAGAGAACATTCTATTCCCTGAGAACATTTCTCGTGGATATTCCTGCTGTCAGCATACATGTAATACCCTCCCTAAAAATGTGTGACAGTGGCAAATGCAAATTTTACGGTAGAGTGGCCTTTTATTGCCCCCAGCACTGGTGTATTGATCTTGCTATTTAAAAAACAATTTTTTTAACCTCATGAAACATAAGACTCTTCACATGTCCTTTTAATATTTGTCTTCAGTGAAGCATATTCTTTGTTTTAAGTTTTCCCTCGACCTTGAATAGCACTGTCAATATTGTCACGTGGACTCATATTTCAACAGGGAGCTGAAATAACAGCAGCAGTGGTTGAAAACAAAGGCAATTCCAGTTCTCCTCAGAGACCACTGAAATGTGTTGATTTCCCAGTGTAAATAGTTGAGTGAAGTACAGCACTTATCACAGTGCAGATGAGGGATGTTTTCCTACTTGACTCACGTGATGAACCCCCTGGAAACTCAGGGGTATTACCTTGAACCGTCCTCTACATTCAGAATGCGCACATATACATTGAACGCATGTGTTTGCACACACACAGACGCCCAGACGTGCACACACAAAGACACACCCCTATATTAGCCACCCCACCTTAGAGTCTTGAACAAGAACCCCAAACTCCCTATGGTTAGCCTGCAGCTTCCTTTGGGGCCAGCCCTTTCCACATCTAGCTCTTTTAGTATCACTGTTGCCTGTTCAAATAACCCAGTAGAAATAATAGAAAGACCATACAGTCACTGAGGGAAGGAGGAAAAAGCTGCTGGGAGCCCTTTTAACCACCAGGATGTCAGACTACCACAAACAATGCCCCCCCCCCCACACACACGTACACGTACACACACACACACACACACACACACACACACACACACACACACACACACACACACACACACACACACACACACACACACACACACACACACACACACACACACACACACACACACACACACACACACACACACACACACACACACGTACACACACACACCCAAGATCCCTCCGCACCAGAACCCCTAACCCTCTTTATCACTCTGGTTAATTTCCACAACCATCCCGCACTGGCCTGGGAGACACCCATTTACCTTCCTCAATCTCACTGATACACAGCCATTACTGGTGCGTTTGAAGAGGCCCAGTCAATGCTCTTCCAAAACCCCCAGATGAAAGCCTCAGCCTGAGGCTCCAAATACCAGGGCCCTGTGAACTGCAGGGGTGAATGGATCCAGGGGTATAATTTGTACCGTCAACAAGGAAGACAGTTTGTGTTGGATGTGAAGCCCCCCCTACACAGACACACACACAAGTTTGTACAGCTAACCTCAAGGGGACTAGAAAATATAAATTGATAAAATTAATAGTAAGTTTGACCCTAAACCTAAACCCTGAGCCAGAATTTGACTTTTGCCTCATGGGGACCGGCAAAATGTCCCCATGAGTCCAATTTCTTCTGGTTATATTATACTCATGGGGACATTTGGTCCCCATGAGTATAGTTAGACCAACAACACACACAAAGAGTTCCACACACACACATACACACACACACACACACACACACACACACATAAACACACATGAAAGGAGCTCAAGTCTGTGGTTTAACGGAATGACACATAGCTTTGCTATTAAATAATGCTGAAAGAAGGCAGTCCCACACCACATCCTATATGCGTTTACTGAGTGGAGGAGTTGAGATGTGTTCACGGAATGAAATCATAAAACCGTGACAGAGAAACAGGAAGTGATGAAGTCAGTATTTAAGCATAAAGATGAATTGGTTTTAATCAAGATTGTCTAAAGTATAGAGAAAATAATGGGTCATTTTGGTAGTCTTTGTGAATGAAATTATCTTAAATATATTCCATTTTGAGTCATATACAGCTTCTCGGGTGCTATGTACCTTTACATCCAAAGACCACAGTGAAACAAGTGGTTTGATTTCATTTGTAACTGTATGTGATGTTCCAGGAACATTATATGTTCCAGGAACATAATAATATACACCTCTGGAAAAAAAATTAAGAGACCACTGCCAATGCCAAGTCTCTCTGGTTTCACTATTCATAGGCATGTGTTTGAGTAAAATTAACATTTTTGTTTCCTTCTATAACCTACTGATAAATTTACTCACAAATTCCAAATATAAATATTGTCATTCAGAGTATCTATTTGTAGAAAAGAACAACTATTCAGATCTCAAATAATACAAAGTAAAAAAAAAAATCATTCTTAATTTTTCAACAACAAAATTCTAATGTTTTAACTTAGGAAGAGTTCAGAAATAAATATTAGTGGAATAACCCAGATTTTGTATCCCAGCTTTAATGCTTCTTGGCATGCTATCCACCAGTCTGTCACATAGCTGTTGGGTTTCCAGCCCTGCTGCAGCATTCCCAGATCATCACCGATCCTCTACCAAATTTCCCAGTGGGTATGAGACTCTGTAGCTTGTAGGCCTCTCCAGGTCTCCATCTAACCATTAGACAACAGGTGTTGGACAAAGCTTAAAATTTGACTCGTCAGAGAAGATGAACTTACTCCATTCCTCTACGGTCCAATACTTATGGTCTTTTGCAAACTTCAGCTTGGCTCTTATTTGCTTCTCATCGATGAAGGACTTCAGCCCAGCCCCTAGGAGCCTGTTTCGAATCGTCCTCACCGTGCACTTCACCCCAGCTGCTGTTCGCCATTCTATATATAGGTCACTTGATGTCACTCAAAAACCTTAGGATGACATTCGAATGAGGTGATGGTCATCTCGGTCAGTGGACAGTCATTTTTACCCTCTGCCTGTCAGTCTGTAGATTTGTTGTCCCCGTCTGTTGCTTGACCTTGTTCTTATGAACAACCATCTTTGAAATTTTCAGGATGGAAGCAACCTGATGCTCACTGTATCCCTCTGACTTTGAGGTACTACTTGCACTGTTTCTGCCATCCAGCTGGTCCTATTGCAAGAAGATAGTGATTAGCATAGCAGTGGTTTTTATGCTTTTCCTTGTTAAATTAGTTTTGGTTCAGGTAATCACCTAATCAGTAACTCATTAAATAAAATGAGGTGTGCCTGTGTTGGAATCAGACACTGGAAAGGAATGGTTGCCATACATGTAGAGCTGCTGATTTAAGAAACATTTGGAGTGGTAACTAAAACCGTCTTTCCTTACAGGATGATTTGTATGGTTATACATGGTTATGGATGGTTATGCACAACTAGCCATATATCCTTTCGCGAACGGTATCATTTTAAGTCACCGATATGATCAAATGATCACATATGGTACTTTAAGAGCTACTAAGAAGTGTGTTAAGTGTTTAAAACCTGGAGAACAAATTAATGGGGGCAAAGCAACTCGGCAACATTCTTTGAGGCACAAATGTGCTTTGGGAGCACGTACCTGGTCAGGAATAGCCATTTTTCTAGGAAGCCTTCCTGAGCAGGCTTCCCCAGGTGGCAAGGTCCTTTAGCATTCCTGCTGTTTGGGCCCAGCGATTTGGTCTCTAGAACCTCCTAGTGTGGTGACACATTTAGGACTCAGCGATTTAGTGGGGTCAGTAGGGCTAACCTGTGGATGCAGGGTTGTTGATGTGAGACATTCCTAATGTCACAGGAAAAAGGGAATTCCACTAACATCATTCCTTATCTGGCATCTGTTCTGCACAATACATATCTGTATATTCTGTTACATCAGGTGTAGGAAACAGGGAAAATAGTTATTCAACAAATATTACTAAATTTAAATATTCAAAAGAGACGATTCTTCAAAGTATTAGATTTTTCTTTTCGAATACTATCTCTTTGGGGTCTTAGTTGTGGTAAATTATAATAATTACGTTTCGTTCCTGTGACCATTCTTTTCTCTGCGTCATTGTCCCCTGTTGCAGACTGCTTCGGGTGCAGTGTGAGACAATTGTTTTAAAAAAGAAAATCTGTTCTCCTTGTCTCTTCCAATTCATCTGCAACAATTGGATACTTGACAGGTGAAAACCACACAGTGTAAGTTTTTTATCATTTGTCTGGTCATCACCAGAATAGATCTTTTAGACCCGAGCAATATTGGAAGAGGTGGCAAGTGTGAAAAGAATGGCTTTAAGGCAATTGAGACAGCCAATAAAATGACAGCAACCTAACCCCTATTACCCCTAAATAGTGCAAGCAATGTCGCCTAGAATAAAGGTCAGGCTCAAACACTCCACCCGCAATCCTTATCTGGTGGCTTCATCCACTTAGCCGTCAAGCTGTTAAGAGACCGCCATAGGCACAATAGTGACATGAAGAAATCAAAGTGGTAGAGGCCAAGAGATCATTAGTGTCTCAAAACAGCTGAAATTAACTGCCAAAATTACAAGGTTTCTAGCACAAGTTGTTTTAGTACATTTTTGGTGTTGGTTAAAACAAACCATATCACAAACAATTCACTACCCACAATAAATTATCTTTTAGTGCTATTTACATTGTAATTTTCTTTGCATACCAGGTAATGACTCTTGAGTGACAGTGTATATACATAAAGATATATACATACATACACAATATACACAGACAAACACGTTTCAAGTCATGAAATCATATTTGTGGGAAAGATGTGTGAATCTACCCATGCCCCAGTTAATGCATGTCAATTCACAGAAGATGGTACAGAAGAGGATATTGTGGAGGGGTTTGAGGTGCTGTGGGGTAATGATTGAGATAACAGTGTTGTAGACGGAGAGATTAGCCTTCAGGGTGTAAAAATGCTAAATAGGCAAATTGACCCAAAGACCCAGGACCTTTTGATCCTCTCCTTTTGAAATGAAAATGTCTGAAATGAAGTCTAATGGATTCATGTTACTCCAGGGTTTAAGATGGATGGATTTGTGGTTCACTCCATATGAATAACCAAAGATGCTTGAAAATATCCCAGACTGCACCTTTCAGATAGAGCAGGTGACATGGAGACAGGCCAAAATTTAAGCCACTTTACAATAGTATTTAAATCCTTTATTTGTTATGTCTTGGGAGTTACAAAGGCCAAACATAAGGGAAATATCTTACACAGAAAGGCAAGAACTGACCAATATTAATTATAACAAATTAACACTATTTAATATGTTCCCATGAATCATATAAAACCATGACAGCGTGGAAGTAATTGAACCAAAGTCATCAAGTCTAAATGAATTAATCAGAATCAGAAACATGTACAGAGAATCAAATGAAATCCAAACGTTTGTTGCAACTAAGAAAGTCAATACAATGAAAGCAGAAGTCAGATAACATAACAGTTTCAGAGCACTCTGCAAAAATCATAAATATATTACAGTGTTTGACACTATCCATCCATAGCCATCATTATCCACATGCATTTACAGAGGATATCTATCGCCCACATTTCTAGCCGTTCATGTTAATATTAATTAATATCAAAACGAATATCTTATTGCACAAGCCCAAATTTTTGTTACAATGGGATCTTAATGTTAGCTATGACCTGGGACCAATACTCTGATTGCCGGGTCATTTTATAGGTTCAGTGCAACCATAGAAATCATGTTGAAATTGATTTTTCTGTTCCATCTTATCAGTGTGGTCACAGCCTTCATACAAATAATTTGGCCCTCTAATGATAAATGGATGGCGTTTTGATTTGTCTGCTGGAAAACATTTACATGTTAAAACTTTTAGGAACAATTTATTACAACAAGTATTTACATTACGTAGGATGATAAGATAAAAAAAGCCCAAAAATTTGACAAATGTTTCTAGGTTTGTCTAACCTAACTGCTCCTTAATAACTGATGGAAGCCATGGATATTCTATGCAGTGAAATAACAGACATTTGTTTTTCTAACTTGGAACTGCCTTGACCTGAGAAACTTTGCCCGGCAGCATCATCAAACTGCTAACACTTTTCTATAATACCTTATTATAATAACAGCAAATTAATAACAAACACATTGATTATGCACTGCAAGTAGGGATGAAAAATAGCTGGGACAGTATAGACATCGCAACAGGAATACCTGGAAATATACAACACCACATCATAAAGGTTGTAATACGGCACATACAGAATCCTGTTGGCAAAAAAAACAAATAAAGTAGAACTTTGGGGTAAACTACTTTGGAGGTTTTGAATTTCACTTAACGTCACAAGATCACAGAACAGGAGCCTTGTCAACTTTGTATACATAAGTCTCTCAAGTCTGCTGCTTGAGGAACTGCATTCAGTAAAAACACGGCTAATTGATCAATCCTAATTTGTTTGCTGTTTGACCACTTATCTAACACCATAAATGTCAACAATGTGAAATCCCATTTGGTATACATGTTTTTTTCTGTTTTTTTTCATAAAATTAAAAAGGTATCCAGTCTTTATTGACACAGTGGATCTTTACCGGTTTCAGCAGCCCGATGAAATTTAACACAAACGAAAAGCTGGGCAAAGAACATCTCTTTCCAGAGCACCGCAGAGTCACGGAAAATGACGAGAAGATAACACTACACACTAATGTGTTTGATAACACTACCACACACTTCAGTGTCTCTGGATGATGAGGGGGGAAATCCTCCATTGGGAAAAATCTCAATGGCTTCGTTGGCTAAAAGTGTGCTGTCAACAGCTGCAGATGTTCGGTTCAGTCTTCTGGGCCTGTATTCATAAAGCTTCTCACAGCAGCACTGCTGACCCAGGATCAGTTTAACGTTAAAAATCATAAATAAAAAAATGAGTGGGACCGATCCTATTTTAGTACACCCATGTTGAAACTCTGAATACAGGCCCTAATCGAGGACTGGTTAAGATTGCATGCACTTCTGGCTTGTTGTCTGAGTGCTCAACGTACAAGTTGAACTAAGCCACAGCTTTAGGATCTGATAAGCCCAATCCAAATCAACCGGTGACCATTAGGTGGAGCGAAACAAGATCTGGACCTAGATCAGTGGTTAGGGTACAGGTTTGGATCTCTCCCAATGGGGAGGCAAGAATGTGGTGGTGGCGGGGTATTATGCTGCCCTCTAAGTGTGTGTGCGAGGCAGTGCAGGCGTGGCTCAGGGAGTTTCGGATAGGATGGGGGGAGGAGCAAAAATCGGCCGGATTGGTCTGGGCGGGGCCTACTCGTCGCAGCCCAGCAGCTCCATTCGCAGAGTGATGCGCTCGTGCCACGCCCATGGCAGAATTCGAACGAATCGGGCGTAGAAGGGCGGCTCAAACACGTTCTTTTTGTGGACATTGTTGTCGCTGTTGCCCGGGAAGATCTGGAGGTGGCAGCGAAATCACAAAAATAGAACAGATGGGAGCTAGTTAGAACAAGACACACGGGACAGCAAAAAAACAAGTGATATTTGGACAAAGGGACACATTTTTGTAGGTATGTTTGTGCTAGACTCTCCTTAATAGGACGTTCAAATCAAAATACACACTGAAAATAAAGGTTGGTTGAAAGGCATATTGAATTTTGGCTGGAAAACCACTAAGATCATCCTGAGGGAAAGACACTTTGTTACCAGAGATATGGCCACTGACCTTGTCTGAGGTGACGTTGTCGTCCTTGACTACACTCCAGGACTGTCCGTCAGTGCTGTAGGCCACCTTGAAGGCAGAGATAAACTGGACCACTCCAAAGTCCTTAGCCCCCTGGGTAATGATGCCTGTGATGCGTTTGGGGGACTCCAGGTCCACCTGTTACAGAACGATATGTCAGAACATGCAGGCTTCGTTGACTGATGCTGGGACGCTGACAGTTTCAGCCTACACATCCCTGTGGCAGCAGGGGTCGCCGAGGAAAGAATGAATCCTGAACCTTTCTGACCCAGAGCAAGAAAGCGAATGTTAAATGCTCCCAAAACGCTCAACTTATCTTATTCCTGCAAGTTAAAATGTCTTGGATCTTGCGTTTAAAGTGGCACTGCGTAGAACTGCAGCCTCTACCATTTACGAGAAAGAATTTCACAATAACACCACTTGTTTTCTCTTCGTCCTCCCTTACCAAGCAAGACCAGAATAGTATTCACTTGTCCAGGATGGTTTAGGGTGGGGGAATAGTACTACAAGCGTCTAAAGCGAGAATGAGTACAAATCAAGGCAAGCTGATAGACTGACTGGAGAAACGGTTTTAATGGAGAATCTCAGGCACTCAGAACAATTTAGTGAAAATATGTATCTGAAACATTAACTTAAAACATTGACTACGTGTCTTCTGGTCATGCATGCTTGTATTCATTCCAGAAGTACAGTTAAAATCTCACATAAGTCCCCTTAAACTGACAACTAAATGTAAAATGTCATATTTTTTTGTTGTGGGCCCTCTCCTGTTTAAAATCATGGAGTAAGAAATTATTTAATATTTAATACATAAATGTTTTGCCTCATTTAATATGAGTTAAAATTTAAGAACATATGAGTATCTGCACCATAGCACTTATCTGTTCCACCATAACTAATTAGCAAATGAGAGCATCTGGCTCAAACCCAGATACATCGAGTTCAAAAGAAACGCTCAGTAGTTCCTCAGCAAACGTTTGAGAGGGTCTCACAAAAACTTCAACACCGACCTATCTATCATCTGTACACCACCGAGTGACGCCCCAAGGCAGCCCCCCTGGCAGTCCCCACCCCCCCGGTACCTGCAGCCACTCTGAGCGGTTGTTGGTTGCCGCCGTCCAGGCGTTGGTCTTGCCCTGCTTGTCCAGCCGGCCGTAGTGGGGCTGCCAGGTGAACGCGTCAATGCCCCAGGTGCGGTAGACGCTGGAGGCCATGATTTGCCGGTCGGCAAGCAGGCGAGACTTCATACCCAGGGGCTCAGAGCAACCTGCCGTGTTTGAATACACTGTGAGGGGAGTAGGGCGAACACCGGGAGGAGAGAGACAGAGAGAAGTATGATAGATAGGGAAGCAAGTCCCTGAGCCAGCCAGCAGCAAAGTGAAAGCACGCGGATGACAGCCAGGGTTTGAGAAACAGAACCAAGTCATGCTAAGGTGGAGTGAGCAGCGACAGAAGCTAAACAGATGGCAGGTAGCCTGATGGTCAGGGCGTCTGGCCAGTAACTGACAGGTTTGTAGACCTAAATAAACCTCTTTATCTATCCTCGAGCATGAGAGTTAACCTTAACCACTTCAGTAAACCTCTCTGGGGAAGCTTCTCTTCTAAATCACTCAAATATAATAATGGTACAGCTGTACACCCAAAGGAATTAGTGTTTGGCCGACTTCTCTTCCATTTTGGAACCAAATACTTGGTGGTTACGGTAAATGTGCATTCCACACAGAGAGTGCAATTGCACACAGAATGAGAACTCAATCGTCTTGGGAGTTTTTGATGCCAAGGCGACGGTCGTTTAAATGACAAATCTGAGGACATTGGCCAAACTAGGTTGCTCAATGGCTCTGATGACACTGGTAAACAAGGAGCAAGATGGAGAAGCTGCAGCTAATATTAGAAGCATGAAGGCTAGTTGGGCTCAACTACAGCATTGTGCTTGTACTGTATGTACAACATTCAAGTATCCATTTTTACACATGCATGTATTTTCTTCGTTTAGTAGAGGCTCTTATCCAGAAAGATTTACAGGATCAATTAGGGATAACTGCCTTGTTCTTGGACAGATCAGAGTGTTTTTCACCTCGCCTTTCAGTTACTGGTCAGATGCTTTAGCGACTAGGCTGCGTAAGAATGTGTAACATGCAGGTGTGTGTGTGTGTGTGTGCTTGCGCGCGCTTGTATGTGAGAGAGCGTGTGACGACATGCAAAGACCATAACCAAGCAGATTAGCATAGCATGCATTAAAAGTCAGTCACAGAAGGATGTTTGCATACAGAGCTTCACATAGTTAAAATGAGCCAAGACTATGTGGCCAGAACATGATAGCAGCGTGATGAAAGAAACGGAAAGTAAAGAAACTGAGGCAGAAAGTGCACAAAAAGAGGCATTCCACAAAAATATCTTTGTGGGCAAAAAGAAAAGACTACATCGATGAATGAGACGTGCATATTTTTTGGTGGTACAAGCCTCATTGCCAATATTTCAACCACAAAAATGTCCTGGGGTGTTGAATACATTTTTGGCCCGTGGTAATAGGTAAATCTTTTCAACAAGACAGTATTGTAGTGTATGTTTGTGGAGCGGAAAAGGTACCGTCCAACTGGATCAGACTACTTCCCGTTTGGCTTCTACTCCACCTTATCGCCCACAAATATATCATTTTAGTTTTTACAAAACTGAAACACTAACTGAAAACCACACCCCTCTCAGCCTATAGATGTACTGTCTAGCTGAAAACCCCAGCCCTCTCAGCTTGAAGATGTACTGTCTAACTGAAAACCACAGCCCTCTCAGCC
>JACXGJ010008882.1:0-25906 GCA_016801105.1 Esox niger
CCCCCTGACCCTGAAGATGACACGCCTTTTCCCCCCTGACCCTGATGATGACGCACCTTTTCCCCCTGACCCTCACACCACCCTGAACGACCACAGGGAATTGACTGTATCATGAGGTAACTGGAGTCACAAATCTCTTGCTGGATTTGTACCTGGCTCTAATTCCTTGATTTAAAAACAGCAACAGGTGTACACACACACACACACACACACACACACACACACACACACACACAAACACACGTTTGTAAAGCTAACCTCATAGGGACCAGAAAATAGAAATTGCATGCTCCCTTGCCCTAATCTTATACCTAAACTTAACCCCTAACCTTGACCCTAACCTCAATAAAGTAACATTTATGCCTAAACTTTACCTAGGTTTAATGCCTAACTTCAACCCTAAACTTAACCAACAATACCTGGACCTTAAAAAAACCAAATTCTAAGTCTAAAATTAACTGTAAGTTTGAACCTAAACCCTGAGCCAGAAACCGATTTTTTTTCTTCTGGTTTTACTATACTCATTGGGACATTGAGACCTAAAACACACACACATCACATGTCAGTGATCCAGCGGCTGGCCCGGTGACCACTGCACGCCAGGGTGATGCGGGCTGTAGGCACGCTGGTGGAATGTAAGCCAATTAACAACCATTATCCAAGAGGCTCAAGAGGACGTTGACACAGCGTGACTTCGTCATTTATGGCCTGTCGATAATATGTTGTCTGCGTGCCAAAAAAACGCCCCCTTCCGTGACTCCATTGCTATATCAACCGTTTGACGAGCTACGGTAACGATTTTTAGAGATAGTTACGCCCTAGTAGGTAAACAACGCACATTTTCCCGAAAGTGATGCTTCTCGAATGCTTATTTCTTCGCCAGATGCCCTGCTAAAGCGATTTTGGTTTAGATTATAACAGGAAGCATAAAGTGTTTTATTTAACAACGCAAACTAACTAGCTAGCCACGGCAAATAACTTCACTTGGATACTGATTTACTTTTGCGAAGAGCGAGCGCTTAGGAGGTTAAATCCGATCTAGAACCGTCCACCGTACTACTACGAGCTGTGCGCGAACTACTTGGGGAAATAAAACCAAGCAACCAGCGTAGCGGTGGACCCAACGCTCTTGTCTGAATGACTGGTTAAACTGTAGCAAACTCCTAACAAAGCACTCTAGAAGTTCTCGACTCCCATTAAGAACCACAGCCATGCCCGCACCACTGCAATCACATACGATAGACCGGTAATACGTCGTCCAGAGTAGGCTCTCATTCACACGGCCCATTGAGGGGAAAAACAAACCTGCATCCGGCGTAGACGACAACAGCGTAAACAGGACAAACCGGACGGATATAATTAATAACGCTTTTTTATGCCTAAGAGTTGCTGTGTTGTTGGTTGTCGTTTTTGCTATTCCGTTTTGCACCTATTACTTTTGTTTTCATATTCTACCGCTGGCAGTGTCACCGACTCAGTGTATTAGCTGCCGACTGACACGTGTGAAACGCCGCCAGGGAAACGTAGCTACCTCGGTCAGTTGTCAGAGCCTGCTGCTTTTATAAAGCATACTATTAGTAGAGCAGGAATGAAAAGTAAATGACTTCACTGGTCATTTGTTTACCTGGAGACTCCGTATGGTAGGAATAGATGTCTGGGTTGGACACCTGACCATAGACGGAGATTAATGGACCAGTTTGATGCAGGGAGACTGAATGGACATGATTTAAGATGGACCAAATTATACTTTATGTGTAGTGTACATATATTGACTTGACATAATATATTTTGGGTAATCTATAAACATGTTGTTAGCCAAAGTTCCCGGATGTGCCGGTCTGATGTGTTCCAGGGATTGCACTGGGTGTGGGCTAGTACACTTGTTTTGTTTGGCTTTACTACTAATCCTGTGTTTTGATTGGGCAGTCAGTAATGTGATAGTTCTATTAGTTCCACTAATCCTGTGTTTGTTATTGGACTGGGCGGTAGAGATATAGTAAACATCATATAATCAGAATATTGATTTATGCCACCGATTTCCGACATTATTGCAGATAAAAGCAATCGCTTTACATACATATGATGTCATGTCAAGGCCACGACTTGCCCCTGTCAAGGCCGCCATCACTCACCCATGATCCCAAAGATCTCTAAAGCCAGGGAAGTATGATGAATAATGGGGAAACTGGACCCCGCAAATATAAGTTTCTCTCTTGTCAATGTTTTTAGTTGGCGAGTGAGTTATTAGCTAGCGAGTAGAAAGGAGAAGAGACTTGAAGATGTAGAGAGCATCTGCACTGCCATTGGTAGTCGCCGAACTCCCGCCACTGGCCACTCGCTGGAAATTAGCATTTCTGGGAGATTTTGTCTCCAAGAGTAGCTCCACACGCCGTCGCCGTGATTCGCTGGCTCTTGTTGGAAATTAACGAGTGCCTCTTTGTAGCTCTAGCGGACGGACAGTGTGCGCGCACCTTCTGTCAACAAGCCATGTCCGTATGTTGTCTCTTTCTGTACAATGGATGTAGTCCGTGAATGTTTTCTCCCTCTTCACCACATGATTGGAGGTCAGAATTCATTTTTTATTTTGGCTACACACCACCTTATTCATTCGGAACAGGAAGACTGTGCCGCCAAGGGGTTGCCGATAGCCCATTTGGCCGCAATACTTGCTGCACGTTTGTGACCATCTTCATTTTGATGCCTGCATAGCATTGTAGATTTTCATACTTTTATTCTGGTAGTTGGACTCGCAAGTCTCTAAATCCTCTGTGGTTGAAGGAGAGTGACTCTGACCAGACTTAAGTCTCTCCTCTCCAGGGGTGTTTCTCTGGTCATGGGTTGTCGGCCCCACCAGGGGGCGCTGGTCCACTGAGATCAGCTTGCTTGGTTGTTACCATTTTAGTCACAACATCATCGGTTCTATCTTTCATCTCTTGCCTCTGAAGACGTCAAGGTATTTCAAAGTTAACCAATCCCTGCTGTGGTATCTGTGGAATTCCACACTGTGTCCCTGTAAATGTCAACTACGTCCTGAACCCATATGTAGAGGAGTCATTGTTTACCTTTCAGAGGTACCGTGTTATGGGATGTTGTACTGGGGTTACTAAGACAGTCTGCTCTTCTCCCTCACAGTCCAGACATCAGGTCTGAGTATTAAATTAACTACCGTGACTTCATTTCCCTCTGGTAGGGGTATGTGATGATGTCACAACGTCCTTGGGGTTGGGGGGAGAGGGACTAGTGCAGCTAAAAACAGCACGGTGATGTAATTGTTAACATCTGTAGAAGTGAAGGAGTGAGATGACATAGTTAATGTGTGGTTCCCCTGCCCCAGACCACATCATCCTAGAGTGCCTTCATCCCCCGTGGGTCTTTCTACCACATCATCCTAGAGAGGCTTCGCCCCCCGTGGGTCTTTCTACCACATCATCCTCGAGAGGCTTCGCCCCCCGTGGGTCTTTCTACCACATCATCCTAGAGAGCCTTCATCCCCCGTGGGTCTTTCTACCACATCATCCTAGAGAGGCTTCGCCCCCCGTGGGTCTTTCTACCACATCATCCTAGAGAGGCTTCGCCCCCCGTGGGTCTTTCTACCACATCATCCTAGAGAGCCTTCACCCCCCGTGGGTCTTTCTACCACATCATCCTAGAGAGCCTTCACCCCCCGTGGGTCTTTCTACCACATCATCCTATAGATCATCCTAGAGAGCCTTCATCCCCCGTGGGTCTTTCTACCACATCCTATAGATCATCCTAGAGAGCCTTCACCCCCCGTGGGTCTTTCTACCACATCATCCGAGAGAGCCTTCGCCCCTGTGGGGCAGAAAAAGGACCCCCCCCCCCAATGTCATTCAGCCAGGGTCCCCTCTTTTCTGGGATTGACAATGCTGAGTTCCTGGCTGCCGAATTGGGGAGTCCTTTTTCTCCATCTCTGCTGTGAAGGGGTTTGGCTTCTATTTGGACTCCAGGCTAGGACTGTGTGGTTCTGATTACAGAATCAGGGCCGGGGTTAACTGACCCCAGATCCATTACCTCATTATCGCCTTGGCGTTTCTATTACGTCATCTGGACTTCTACATGTGGACTCCTGATGATTTAGGGAACTACAATGAAAGGCGTGTTATGTAAACATTTGTCTGACATATATTTGTTTTTGCACGTTTTATGTTTTATTGGATGATTTGTTTTTTCTGTCATCACAGTAGGCTGGATTTATACCCACGCTTCAGTAGAATATGTGCTGGTCGGGTTTATACCACGGGCCCCGATTGGGCCGCAACGTGATGTCACATTTAAATGTTCTTTAGTCTCTAGTTAGAAAGGCTTTTCTGTGCTCCTGCTTTTTGTTATATTCAGCATCTCTGTCGACTTCCCTGTACATAAACTATTATCATCTCCAGATGAGCTGCGTCGGGCACACCTGGAGCCTGGGGACACGGAGGAGGTTATTGATCACCTCCACAGAGAGCTGCTGGAGGCGCAGGAGTTGGCCAACACAGGGAAGCAAAAGTGTCTGGAGCTCCAAGCCCTTTTGGAGGAGGAGAGGCGGAGCAACAGACAGCAGACTGAGGAGTCAGCCAAGCAGATCCAGTACTTACAGAGTGAGTAGAGGATATCGCCGTGCGTGTACTTACAGAGTGAGTAGAGGATATCGCCGTGCCCGTGGCAGCAAAAGGCTGCATCTTCTGCAGAATCCAGGGATCCAGGGGGAAACACCTTTTAGTTCTGTCCTCTACGGCTGATTGAAGTAGGACTTTTCAGTCAGCAAGGAATGCAGCTGTTGATCAGCTCACATCTGTGTGGTTGTTGTCATCTGGGCAGGTTAAGTTGAAATGTAATAAAACACTGTTTTTGACATGAACGTTTTCAGGCCAGTTGGGGAAACTAGCGGGTGACATGGAGGAGTTGAAGGAGCAGCGTGAGAGTACCATCAGCAACACACGGGAGGAGCTGTACTCTGCTCAGGAGGAGGTGCTGGTCCTCCGCCACGCAATGGAGGCAGCCACAGCCGAGAGGGACCGGGAAATGGCTGCCCTGCAGGGTGAATTGGCCGGGGTCACTGCCCAGCTGGACAAGTGGAGGAAGACTGCCTCTAAATACGAAGAGGAGATCAACTCCCTGCAGACTACATTCCAGCAGCAAAGCCGACACCAGCAGAGAGCTAATGACCTACAAGGTATGATACTACTAACCTTGACCCTTGACCTGACCCCCCGACCGGGAGCAGCTTTAGATGGCCAGTGATTACCCACGTTTCTTTCGATCTGTGTGTGTAGGAGAGTTGGAGCGTCTTCAGAAGGACTGCTCCAGTCTGCAGCAGGAGTGTGAGTGTCTTCGTTCTGAGAAGACCTCCCTGTTGGACAGACTGCAAAGGCTGGAGACTGAGCTGGACAGGTTGGTCTACATCCACCAGAGAGGTCTTGGTAGAGGTCTTCCTGTCACCCACACCTCAATCTCATTCCCAGACACTTCCGCAGGTCTGGGAGACCAAATCTGCAGGTCTGCTGAAACCTTGCTTTAGATTTAGCCTTTGTAGTCTAAAAGATATCTGCCAGAAATTCTCGATTGCCATTGGGTCATTTTGCCAATTAAACAGCTATTTTCCCGCTAGTTACCTGTGTGGTAATGCATCTCCATAACAGCAGATTAATGAAACTGGTCTCCTAAATAATGGTTTGAACCTGTGTAAATTGGTTACTTTAAACAAGGGCTAATTACTGTTTATTCTTAATTACACATGGGCCTGGTTATACCTTGGCAATGATAAAGTATTAAGTAATGTAATAAAAATGATGTAGACCGATGGCAGTGTTGTCATTACCTAGCGAAGCTAACGTTACCAGACTCATTTGGTGGTCACGATTGCGCCCCTCAGTGACGGAACCAGTTACCTACTACAGGGTGGTGGCCTGGTATAATCTGACCAGGTACCTACTACAGGGTGGTGGCCTGGTATAATCTGACCAGGTACCTACTACAGGGTGGTGGCCTGGTATAATCTGACCAGGTACCTACTACAGTGTGGTGGCCTGGTATAATCGGACCAGGTACCTACTACAGTGTGGTGGCCTGGTATAATCTGCCCATCATGCCAGTAAGAAGCAGTGAGATCCAGCCATCTTTTGTTAAATGTCCAGGTGTCACAAGGTGGAACCCCGTCGACCTCAGTGTTTCCTACATCCAGAGCTGAAATGTTTTGGCAGATGCCTTCAGCCTGGTTTCAGGGTGGGGTTCTTGTTTTTGCAGCAGGAAACACACTTTGCTGTCTTACTATTAACTGTTCTTCCATGAGCATGAAAAGCTCACATTTCCACTGCTGTTCCCTCTGGTTTCTCTTCAGCACAAAAAGTAATGTACTTACATCAAATCCCCTGCTTTAGGTTCAAAGTGATTCTGCAGTCAACATTTTAGTCAAATAAACCTGGTCAGTGGAAACCTGCCTTGTGAGGCAGAGTACCTCTAGTTCTGCATGATGAGAATTGAGTCACTGTTGAATGAGTGAAAACTGAGGCAGTGCCTCTGTGAGCCTCCTACCATGGGAGAGTTTGGAAATCTGCCACGCCGCCTTTGAGGGAGCCACAGTTTGGCCGGAGGTGAATAGCGCACACGTCTAAAATCAACATGGCCGCTTTCCAATGAATCTGTAAAACGTGTCATTAGCCTTTCTGCTTATTTCCACATTGCTGGTGGAACCACAGTCATTGTTGTCAACGCGTGTACGCTAACCCGAAGACCGCTGTTAGCTTCACGGTGGCTATATGAGATCAGGCTCCCCCCTGAATTATGAGGGGGGGGGTGAGGATCCCTTAGACCATCCCCTTACCAGGGCGCCCTGTAATTGAACAGCTGTCAGAGTAGGCTGGTGGTAAAGTGACCTCTGCCCTCCTCAGTTCCAGACAGCAGAGCGCCTCTCTGAGCAGCAGTCTCCAGTCTCTGGAGAAGTCCCAGGGAGAGATGCAGAGCAGGATGGGTTCCCTGTGTGATCAACACCTTCAAGACGCCAACAAGCTGCAGAACCAGTTGGCCCAGGCTACCTCCAGAACACAGAGCCTGCAGAAGGAGGTAGGGGGGTGTGGCCTAATCTCATTCAAACCGAACAGCGCCGTATTGTGTTGGCATTCGGATCTGGAAGGTTCGCTGTTGTTTCCCTGATAACTATACATGTTGTGGATTGTTTTGTTTTTATCAATTATTTTTATTGTGTCCCCTTAGGGATGACAGTTCAGTGGTTTATCAGAGCCATTGTGTCCCCTTAGGGATGATCATTCAGGAACTTGTCAGAGCCATTGTGTCCCCTTAGGGATGACCATTCAGGAACGTGTCAGAGCCATTGTGTCCCCTTAGGGATGACAGTTCAGGAACGTTTCAGAGCCATTGTGTCCCCTTAGGGATGACAGTTCAGGAACGTGTCAGAGCCATTGTGTCCCCTTAAGGATGACAGTTCAGGAACGTGTCAGAGCCATTGTGTCCCCTTAGGGATGACTTGCCTTAGGATCGTATTCAGACTCCTTTAATTTCTCCACATTTTGTTAATTGATTTAACGAATGCTTGCAGTCAGTCAACGACAATGACATGACTCTCATTGAGCTCAGATGCCTGCTGCATTATCTGTGAAATGTCTTTAGAACGTGATTGGAGGTTGACTGAGGCAAGATCAAGACCCAGTGCAAAGTCAGGCCAAAACCCAGTCCATGAAATCCCAGGAATCTGTCGACCTCAGAGAGGCATCGGTTTGGGGAAGGTAAAGAAGCAAAAATACCACTAAAATTTCCCTGGAGCATAATGGGCTCCTTTGTTGTGAAATGCAAGAAGTTTGGAACCACCAAGACTCTTCCTAAAGCCAACTGAATCACACTGACAGCGTGTGGGAAAATGTCCGATTTATTGTGCTGTGGGGATACTGAGAGGCTGGTGAGGTTTGAGCGAATGATGAACAAAGCAAAATACAGCGAGGTGCTTGAAGAAAGCTGAGTTGAAATTTGATGCGCAAAGCCAAGAAAATGCAGCAGTTTTGGCTGTGAATGTTCTGAAGTGGCTCAGCCAAAGTTAGGATATGAACCCCGACGAACATCTGTGGGGAGACCTGAAGATTGCAGTTCACTGAAAACATGAAACATGGACAATCCCAAGAAAGTGAAGTGGTCTGAAGTCCTTCCAGAAGGCATTGTATCCCACAATGCACCACAGTCCGTATGCCTGGAAGGGTTTTGGCACTTTGTCCAGGTCCAGTCTAGGCCACTGCTCTTTTAGCCTGAGTGTTCTAATCTATTGCTGCTTCAAAATAAAGCATTAAAATGGCTGAAAATACATCTAACATCTGAGACATCTGTCTAGCTCAACAAATCCATGAGGAAATCCCACCAGATATGTTTTTCTGCTGTTGTTCACTGGGGTATGTTTGTTTCTCCCTCTGTCTCTCCCTCTTTCCCTCTGTCTCTCCCTCTTTCCCTCTGTCTCTCCCTCTTTCCCTCTCTCTCCCTCTCCCTCTCCCTCTCTCTCCCTCTTTCCCTCTCTCTCCCTCTCTCTCCCTCTCCCTCTGTCTCTCCCTCTTTCCCTCTGTCTCTCTGCCCCCTCCCAGTATGAGGACACTCAGACGCTGCTTTCTGACCTGAGGCAGCGATATGAGCGCACGGAGCAGGAGAAGCTCTCCATCCATGACGAGCTGGAACAGTGTAAAGTCAGCCTCCAGCTGCTGCAGGACAAGGGCAAGAATGTGAGTAGACACCCCATGACCCCCGGGTCAAAGGTCACCAAGGCCAGAACTTCCTCTGGTTGAGACGTTATTACCGGACATGGTGGCGTCTCGGAAAGGTGTTCTGGGAACCCTGCTGTGGACTGGGATGGAGAGAGCAAGCGCACCTCATATGTGGACTCTGTCAGACACTGTGTGACCCCAAACTGAGATCTACAGATGCCTGGGGTTCTGTAGTCTAGAGACCCTGACAGGAACGCCATCACAAGCCCTGACCTGTTGACCGCTGTCCGCTATTCCCCTGCTGCAGACGTCAGCGCTAAAAGCTCTTCTGAGACACGTCCCTGTCAGTACGTTGGGAGTTTCCTTCATATTCAGCAGCGCCCATCTTCCAACACATCGCTGTCAGACCCTGATGGGGGAGGTGCTGAACTGAGCTGGGCTGTGATTGGGCCATTCTAGCCTTGCTTCTGTCAGGAGCAAAGTCCAGCTACTTTTTATGGATGTTGTTTTTGGAATGGAAACTCTCTGGGGCCTGAGGTATCGTCCCTGATGCTTTCTCTCTGCCTCTGAGGACAGGGAAGGAAGTCCACACTTCATCTCCCTCCCGGCACCTCGGTATTTGGGCTCTAGATCTCCTCTGTCCTGGATTATGTCACTGCCAGCCCCTCAGATTAATGAGTTCATACGAGTAATCAGCCTTGAGGAACCTTGCAGAGATATTAGTGTACTCAGCAGTAAATGTTTGTGTTAACCCCTTTCTCTCCCCCCGTCTGTTCTGTGTCCTGTTACTGCTGTTATTACATGTTAAAGGAATATTTTATCTAAATGACCTAATGACACACTGGTGTCTTCAGCCTGTAAGCCGTCTGAGGACAAGGTTCTGGCTCTACTTCTGGTGCAGTTTTTCAAATGCTAACAATGCAGCATAACAGGACTGAAATGCTCAAATGTTAGCCTATTTGAAAAGGGCTGCTAATGTGGGTGAACCATTCCTTTAAGGTTAAAGGAAATGTCTTGTGTGAACATCTGTCAACTGTGTGTTCAGCTTCTAGATGTGCTGTGGATGCAGGTCTCTGTGGCTTTAGATATCCGTCCACCAATCTGGTTTCTCTGTTTTATTCACTTTTCCAACCAGTTGCACCGTGCCCCCTCTTCACCCCTGCCCCCTAACTCCACTGCCCTCCCACCCGAAACTCCTCCCCCGATCCCTCTCTCTGTCTCCCTCTTCTTATTGTTAAACAGCATCCCAGTGGCCCCTCCCTTTTTCTAATGTTAAAAACTGTCCCACTGACTCCTCTAGATATTGAAAAACAGTCCCTTCGGGTTTTTTGTTCTTTAGTTTTTATTAGGTTTCTGTTGTAGATTAGTTCATGAAGACTGATTATCTGATTATTCTCTGATTGATTGATCCCTTCCCTTCCTGTAGCCCTCCATATTGCAGCCTGTCCAAGCCATTTTCATCGGCCTTATCCTGGCTTTGCTGTATTGGTGCTTCGGCCAGTTGTGGTAGTAAGGTACACTGTGCTCCCGTTGAGTGTGTCTGTCATCTGTCTGGCATTTCCACCATCACCGCCATCTTCTAACTGTTCTGTGCATGGCTGTCATTGACGCTCCTCTGCTGCTTCTGCTGCCTGGCAACAACCAACCAACTGGAGTACCAGAGCTGGTCCAGTCCAATCCTGGAGAGCCCTAACACTTCTGGTTTTGGTTCCTTCCTGGTATTTGTGGCGCCAACTCTGAGCCTCCCAGTGAAAATGAACCTTAGTTATTGGTGTAGATCAACCTGTTGTCAGCCAAATACAACAGTGATTGTCGAAAATCACTGAAATTTCAGAGTTGTCTAGAAGGCACCAAGAGTTGCACTCAACAAGAGTGTATTCAAAACGGATTTATGAAACATTGACACTATAAAACCGGGAGTATCCTGTTCCACTGACCAAACATAATGCATGACATCCAGTTCAGGCCCGGTGGGCCTCCAACCACCTGGTGGCCCATGTCATCAGACTGTCGTTAGGAGCTGATGAGGTCCAGAAGTGTTTCAGCCGTCCAGGACTGGCATTGGAACCATCCTGCGCTGAAACACCATGTCATTATTACAGTGTTCAGTCTATTCTACTGACTCCATCAGAGATGGAGGCTGTCTGTCCTGCTTGGATCACTAATGGAATGCCAGCGCCCCTTTTTCTTTGGTTTCCTGGGGCTTAATTTTTTCACCGTGTTTATTTTTGATCATTATTGCTTCATCATACTCGTTGTTTTCATATACTTTCTTCAGTAGGGTACCTGGCTCTTTCCCAGTGAAACTAAAGTGCTATTTCTTGTGCCCTTCTCTCTTTCCTACTCCCCTTTACTCTTTCCTTCATCTAACCACAAGTCTCTCTCGTTCTCCTCTCCAATCTTGCTCTCTACTCTCTCCCCCTCCCTGCCTCAATCTCCTTTCCTTTTGCTGGCCCTCCTTAAATCTCAGCCTCTCTGAGGGCTGCCAGAAGGCCTCGCCTCCATTGCTGATCCCTGTGTGTCTTTGCAGAGTGGGTGGAGTCCCTGGATGCCAGTGGTTGCGGTGATGGTAGCAGTGACGGCAGCAGTGCTTTACCCAAACTTCTCCAAAAGCAGCACCACCTGAAACCTCCGCTATGCCCCCCTGGACTGACTCCCCAGGCAGACCCCCTCTCTGCTCCTTCAGCATCCCAGCCGGCCCCCTTAGTCAGCCCTCGCCTGATTGGATGGATGGATGGATTTCCTATGGTGTCAGAGCTCCTCTGCTGCAAACTGTACAAAGTCTGTGTATATAAAGAGAGGGAGAAGAGTAACCAAGATAAAAAGTTGTAATTTCTACCATAGATTAAATACTATATCAACAGTTATTTTTTTCTGTTCTTAATCAGTTTGATGGGAATATTAGTAATTTTATTATGATTAAAGTGGCCTAAACTAGGCTTTTGTTTTGGGGGTTTTCCTTTGATGGGTACCAAACCTTTATTCATTTATTTTGGCTACAAGTTGTTTTAGCTAAATGTTAGGGTTGGTTGGTTTGTTCGGGTGTTAATGTGGTATTCCAAATAAGGGTTTATTATTCAAGCCAAATCATTCTGATTATTCTGAGGTTGTATCCCTTGATACTCCCTGCTATACCCTGTATAGGGCCCTGGTCTAAGGTAGTTTACTGTTATAGGGAATAGGGCCCTGCTCTAAGGTAGTTTACTGTTATAGGGAATAGGGCCCTGGTTAAAAGTTGAGGACAATATTTGGGGAATAGGGCGATTATTTCTTTTTTACAGTCTACATTCATGAGGCACAAAGTGCCTACCGAAACTAACAGCAGGTGTCTGTGTGCGTCCCAACTGGTCATTCTACAGAGGGGTTTTTAACTACACATTGAATATTTGAACTACAAACAAACCATAAATTACTGTGGTGTGTAGAGGACTGATTCACCATGTGATGATACTACTGTCATGTTTTATCTGTGTATGGAGGAGAAAAACACTACAGTTCATAGATTTGTAATTAAAATGGAATGTTATTTGGTGAGCTGCAACTTGAACACAGTCATGTTCTGGTTTTAGAAAATGGAGACTAGAAGGATGAAAGGCACAAACCCCTCCAGTCTAATGGCTGTAGGTGACTGGACCTGTCTTAGCCCCCTTACTCTGAGCTTGAGCTTCAAAGTGTCTATGGTTAGAGTTTAATGTGTCAATACATCTAGTCCCAATGCCCAAGCTCATCGTATGTTGGCTTCTATTCCCAGACTCTGTCTTCTGTATTCTATGGGTTCTAGTCCCAGACTCTGCCATCTGTATTCTATGGGTTCTAGACCCAGACTCTGCCCTCTGTATTCTATGGGTTCTAGTCCCAGACTCTGTCCTCTGTATTCTATGGAGTTCTAGTCCCAGACTCTGTCCTCTGTATTCTATGGAGTTCTAGTCCCAGACTGCCGTCTGTGTGTTGTTCTAGTCCCCAGCCAACCCACAGATAGCCCTCTGTAGCATAGGTCTGATTACTACTAAAATCTCACCAAAGGCCCAAAGGAGGATTCTGCTCCCTTACCTCTCTCACCAGGACTACCTGTCTGTCTGTCTGACTGGTCCGTCTCACCTCCAGAACACAACTGGAGAAGGAAGCTTTGACATCAAAGAACAGAAATGTTAACTAAAACCAATGTGAGAGGTAGGAGTTCGGAGGTTAACACTCTGTTCCCCTTCCACAAGTGTGCACTTCTTCAGGTCAGGAGGGGGGTAGGGTGCTGTTTCAGCCGTGGAGCCGCTAGGCTGGGTTTGATGGAGGGCTTCTAATGGGGCTGAATGTGAACCAAGAGGTTCTGAGGTAGACGATCACAGTGATTAGTGAACTGTTAGGTGAAGGAAAGGTTCTCCTGGTGCGTGGTGCCTCGCAGACGGGTACTGCCAAACAGGACCAGTGAGTAAGCCAGCTAACTTGGATAAAACACCGGTAATATATTTACCGGACACAAACATTTGTTTTTGGTTGCTGAGTCAACTAGACCAAGCCAATGTCAAGCTTAGCTTTCTGTGCGCCTGTTTCGTCAGAATATTTACAAGTTTAACTGGCTAGATCATAGATCCTGCTTTGTAGTATCGATACCAGTTAACTGGTTAAGCAGACTGAATTCTGCAAACTCCATTGTGCTCACTGATGTAGTGAGGTTTCACTAGGTTCTTCTGCCTACACTGGAGTTGTAAATAAACAAGCTATTCCTCATATTTTAATTGTGTACACTAGTCATTGTGAATGCTTCATCGCAATCAGACCCTGATCCAATCTCTTAACTGTTAAACCACCACAAAGCACAGGATACAGCTTATCTACACATTAGGTAGGACAGGGCAGTGCTCGTCTCTACACATTAGGTAGGACAGGGCACTGCTCGTCTCTACACATTAGGTAGGACAGGGCAGTGTTTGTCTCTACACATTAGGCAGGGCAGTGCTTGTCTCTACACATTAGGTAGGACAGGGCAGTACTAGTCTCTACACAAGGGGCGGATGGACTACCATCAAGACAACTGAAGTTGGAGGAAAGAGTGGTGAGGTCTGTCAGTGCTAGAACAGTGGACCACTCCAACCTAGATTCCTGTTGTTCACACAGTGACATCACACAATGTCTACCATGGTGAGTGACATCACCAGTAACTGTTAAGTCTGTGACTTCACCAGTACGTGTTTGCTACATCAAAAGACATCAGCTAAAGGACACTGCAGATTCCCTTCTCATGCTTTTCGAAATGTGATGTTTTGACATCTGCTACTGTTACGATGTGGGAAAGAACAATTGTGTCACGTCAACCACAGTATGTGTATATATGAATGAATGTACGTTTGTAAATATACATTCTATACACATAATAAAAGCTGATTTGGGAAAGATTGGTGACATCATCCGAAGTTCTGTCTGTTTGAGCTTTTCAGTACCTAGGATGTCATTTAGGACACATCTTTAGTGGACTATTCGTGGTGCCCTTTGTGCAAGAACCCATACCGTTTCAGTTCAACAGGCATCGTGTTTTAATTTGGGTTTGTTTCAATTTACAGAAATTCATGGAATCCATGTTTTAATCCCAGATTTGTTTCCTTTTGATGTCTAAAATGTTTTCAATCCCATAATTAACATTCAGTATATTAATACATTGAGTCAAACAGATTTTAAAGCCTCAGAATGCATGTTATTGTTCACTCTGACACTTGTTACCCCACAAATGCAAATACAGGGGTCATGTTTTTGGATGGAAATTAAAATGAGTTTCATTAGACCATTGAGGGAATTCCAGAACACCAGTGGTGAAGTATTGTATTTGACCAACACAAGAGTCCGTACTTCTACCCTTGTTAAATGGATATCATTCATTTTATGTATTTTAAAGGTTTCTGCTTATCATCAGAGATATTTTAAAACCCAGCCAGTCACTCATAATACCATGCCAGTAGAATACACCATGATTACAGTTCTGTCTGAAAACATTGTTCAGAAACGTCAGCTCAAATAGCTTTTTGTGAATAAATAATTGTTTAAAATTCTATTTTGTAAAGAAATGAAAAGTTGCATTAGAGTTTCTGGAGTATACAGATTAAAAGTATTTGCACCAACACAATGTGATGTGCATGATTTTAATAAAACTACTACTCCTGTACGTGTAATCCGTCATTTTGGCTCTGCTTTTAACAGGCTTCTCATGGTTTAGTTTAGGTTAAAAAGGAATTACAAACGTCTGCTTTAGCCAACGCCAATCAAAAGCTCCATGGAAGTAATTGTGTGTGAGCATGTAAATGTTTTTACAAAAAATGTATAAAGTGAAATCAATTCCATAATTCAGTGTTGACATTACTTAAAGATGATGTGGCTATTATAAAATACGGGACGGATTAGTCTACTTCTATTGAATGTTTTGCTAGTGGTGGCTAAACTTAGCAGATGTTTCTAATAGCTGTCTAAAGAAAACAGAATAATGGATTGCGGTTTGGCCGTAGAATAGACTGCTTTCAGATTGAGAATCTATCCCACATCAAGTTGGAAAAAAGGTGAACATCTCTTTTTAAGCCCCCCTCAGTCTGGAGCTTAAGAATAAGAATTTTTGTAAACATATTTTTTTTCAGGGACTATAATATGTTCTGTATTTGTGCATCAACAGTCGAATTATTATCATGCTATCCGTTCGCCGAAACGTTCCACGTTGAATAGGACGTGGTTTTGATGGTACACACTTTTCGGAGATTGTTTTAGCCTCGATAGGGTTAGGCTACTTTTACAACCAATGGACCTGAATACTGGAACACAGAAAGACACCAGCTTCTTTAAAACTTCCAGTGACCTCATTGTTGACATGTTCCCGTCCGGCTTTTTAAAGGGGTTTCAACCCGCCCTCCAACCACAGGTGTGTGATAGAGCCGACACTGAACCTGACTAGGCGGGAGCAGCCGAGTCCGCGCCAGGGTTGCCAGATTTTACCAACAGTATACCCCGAATCATCCGCACCCATTCATACAAGATAGCCATATTTTCCGGGAAACCTGCCCACCTGGCAACACAGGTCCGCGCTCAATCGCAACGTTCTGTTTCTTAGCTGTCAACACAAGGTGGCAGTGTGTCCCTTGACAACCGTTCTCCACCAAGGTACTAAATCTAGAACCACTAAAATGTTCTGGGTTAATGCTATACTTGGACGGTACGCTACAGGAAGCATTTTCGCTGCTATCTCAACAAGCCCAGAGTGGTCTATCGGTAGAGTAATCTGGCTTGCTTCCCTGAGAGGAAACTGCTACTGATGATAGTATGTCTCATTACAGAAAGAGGTGGCAAATAAATAAAACATACAAAATATATGAATAGCAAGACAATGTAAATAATCTATTTACAGTCATTATCTTATATACTTTACAAAAGTGAAACTATCCCTTATAAGAATTAGTTAAGTAGTTTCTATCTTCTCCATTGGAAGTCAACTTACAGCTGAAGACCTTGTGTTTTCAGGAAGTCACCCATATCAATGGAAGGAAGTGTTTGACTCTTATTGGTGCCTAACCTGCGATAGATAAGGTCTGATAGGCAGCAATGAGAGAAATTCCTGTGTAGTGATGTTGAGGTGAGACATCTTCCTGATTCATTGGGCCTTGGCCAATGGCAATGGCTGGAGTCCACACTAACAGGAAGTTCACCACCCTTCAGCCATATCAAGGCCCCTGAGGCATTCTGAGTTCCAGACACACCTTCTTTAACTAATGCTGTTGCCAATAGCCCCATGAGCTCAGTAATCCTGGTTCGCCTGTCACCGAACCTAGGGAGAACAGTATTGGAAATATGCATTTATAACCTCTGGCCTTCAAGAATCACACTACCATGGCAGATATGAGCACGGAGGTCCTGGATGCAGCTTTCTCTCAGTACTCCAGCTGATAGAGGAGCAGAGGGATGTAGGCTAGCCATCCGGATGTGAGTGGTCCAGTTGAATGAGCTGATGACGTAATGTAACAGACTGGTGTCATCAGACTGACAGCAATGTCGCTGTTGCCCCTGGTGACTGAGTCAGGGAAGGATGAACCCAGACAATGACATCACTGTTGCCCCCGGTAATTGAGTGAGGGAAAGATGAGCCCAGACAATGTTTATCCTGTGGGCACTGAAAGCGTTCATCCACTACTTAGTGGAGGCAGTTGAAGTGGTGATAAAAGGGACGGATGGGGAGACAGATGGCCATGTGGGGGTGATGACAGAAGGGGCAAACATTCCCTGGCAGAGCCCCAGAGCACATTAAGGTGTGTGGAATTATGCAATTATGCCCACTTTAGAGTTGTCTTCAGAAGACAGTGCAATCCTTTGCCAGAAAATGTACATTTACAAACACAAAACACACAATGCAAGTATTATTTGCTGGGAAGTTGTGTTGGGAAATAACTGTTTGTGTCATAAACTCTTAACAATCAACATATATAATTGAGCGATGACATCACATCACATCATGACAAAAGTTAAAACAACAGCTCTCACAACCTGAATTGCAGGTGTTGTCCTCTCTGTGTGTGCAAGACGTTCTGGTGCAGCCAGGACACTGGTTGTGTGTGTGTGTGTGTGTGTGTGTGTGTGTGTGTGGGTGTGTGTATGCGTGTGCCCCACCCTGTGATTCACCAGACATCATACCCTGGTCCACAGCGCTGGAAGCAGGTTCACAGGTGAATTCTGCAGTGACACATATACTCAAAAAATGTAGTAAAGTGGTTGGTTGGTATGGGGTCAGGACTTGATGTGTCCAAGAGGTACACCTCTACAACACTCTAGCAATTTGTGAAGACTTTCAGAATGATGACATGCATGATTTGTTTGTGAAGAATACAAATTGATTTGCTAATGAATGTGATGAATGAAAATCTGCTATTCTGAAATGAAATTAGACAGAATAGAAATAGACTAAGTACAGCTAATGAATAATTATATTAATTTATTTAAAGTCTTAGCAACTAGCCTACATCACCACGACTATTCGTACTACTGCTACTACTACGTACAATAAGACCAGGGGCAGCACTCAGGAGCCAAACAGTGAAAGTGTCGTCATCGGGAGTTTTCGTAATTAACATGGATATCGCGCACTGCGCAAGCGCAAGGTCACCGTAACGAAAGACTCTGGACTGCAGGGCACGGAACCACTCACTCAAACAGGGGAGACAGCGAGTGCAGCATATACTGAATACGAGGCTACAACTCCGAACTTACGAAGTTAGTAAAAGAAAAAAGCGAAGAAACGCTAACGAGATGCCGGCTACAGAGAAAGACTTGGCAGACGACGCGCCATGGAAGAAGATCCAACAGAACACTTTTACGCGTTGGTGCAACGAGCACTTGAAGTGTGTGAACAAACGGATAGCCGACCTGCAGTTGGACTTTAGCGACGGGTTGCGGCTTATCGCCCTGCTGGAGGTACTCAGCCAAAAGAAGATGTACAGAAAGTACCATCCCAGACCCACCTTCCGCCAGATGAAATTGGAGAACGTTTCCGTGGCCCTGGAGTTCTTGGATCGCGAGAGTATCCGACTCGTCTCCATAGGTAAGTTTTTCCGTTAGTTTGAATCCTTGTCACGTGGTCCTTTCCTTGCACCTGATACGGATATCAACCGAACTGCCTTTCATTAATAAATATATTAGTGAAAAACACGTTTGTTATGGCACATGTTTAAATTAATTACTTTTATTTGAATAACGCCTGACAATCGACTGAAAGTGCCATGAACTTGAGCTGCGTGTAGTGTACCTCACCTGTTCATTGGTTAACTTTGTCATGGCTGCAATAGTCAGTCAGTCCACGGAATAAAGCATCTCCTATTGGAACAGGTGTGGAGGGTGGTATTGCAATTGTAATACTTTTTTTTTAATTACACACCCAAACATCTCACTTTCAATGGCTGAAAAGAAGACCGTTCGGCTGGGGATCCACTGGAAAAGGGCAGTGATTTCGGGATCAAGTGACAGTTGCTGGAACGGTTTGTTTTCAAAAGCAGAAGGATATTGATGTAACATGACCTCAATTTATGTTGCGTTTCTAACGGGTGATACAGTTAAACAGCTTACAGCGTTTTGCAAAGACAAAGGATCGTCTGTTTATAGTGTCAAGATTTCTAGAGTTGAATACGTTGTTTTGCCCAGCAAACAACAAAGTGGTTTGGCATGGACTGCATCATAGTCATCACACTACGGTGTGATTTACAGCATCTCATTAAATGCCATTATTTTGTAGATGATGTATGCTGCAATGTGCTGACTTGGAACATCTTGCTGTGTAGAGAACAGTGTTGACTTGCACAATCTATCCCTCTGTCTCTCTCCCCCAAATGTTTTTAAAACACGGATGTCTGAAACATGCTTTCTTTTTAGGTAATCAAGCCTTTTTTTCATTTCCTCAGGTGTTGTAGCTTTTTATTACAGACCAGAGTAGAGTGATGCCAATATTCTTGCGCACGCACACACACACACACACACACACACACACACACACACACACAATGACAAGCATGCACGTATCCCTGAATGTGCACACGCAATCACAAGCATGCATGTATCCCTGTATGTGCATACGCAATCACAAGCATGCACGTATCCCTGTATGCGTGTGCACACACCAACACATGTTATGGTTCTGTTGCCAAGAGGAAAATAACTCTTTGCCTTTGAAATCATCCAGGTGCTTCTTTTAATACTAAATCGAGTATGAAAAGAACCCCGGTTTGTTATCAGTGTGTCTAGAACTCCGGTTTGTTATCAGTGTGTCTAGAACGCCCGTTTGTTATCAGTGTGTCTAGAACGCCCGTTTGTTATCAGTGTCTAGAACCCCGGTTTGTTATCAGTGTGTCTAGAACGCCCGTTTGTTATCAGTGTGTCTAGAACGCCCGTTTGTTATCAGTGTGTCTAGAACGCCCGTTTGTTATCAGTGTGTCTAGAACGCCCGTTTGTTATCAGTGTGAACTGAGCTTGACCCTGCCCACTAAATAGTTTACGCTTCAAATACAGAGAACTAGAAAACATGACTTACATCCCCTTGGAAACTCCTATTACAGGAAATACATGAGACGATGTGTTTCCAGGTAACATGAGGTTTCTACAGTGGATGGGCAGCCTGGTAACCTTAACCTGCCCTGGGTGGGTCTGTCTGACAGGAGGGGTCAGTCCCGGAGGTCTGCCCATGGGGAGTGTCTGACAGGAGGGGTCAGTCCCAGAGGTCTGCCCATGGGGAGTGTCTGACAGGAGGGGTCAGTCCCAGAGGTCTGCCCATGGGGAGTGTCTGACAGGATGGGTCAGTCCCGGAGGTCTGCCCATGGGGAGTGTCTGACAGGAGGGGTCAGTCCCGGAGGTCTGCCCATGGGGAGTGTCTGACAGGAGGGGTCAGTCCCAGAGGTCGGTGCTTGGGGAGTGTCTGACAGGAGGGGTCAGTCCCAGAGGTCTGCCCATGGGGAGTGTCTGACAGGAGGGGTCAGTCCCGGAGGTCTGCCCATGGGGAGTGTCTGACAGGAGGGGTCAGTCCCGGAGGTCTGCCCATGGGGAGTGTCTGACAGGAGGGGTCAGTCCCGGAGGTCTGCCCATGGGGAGTGTCTGACAGGATGGGTCAGTCCCGCTGTGATGTCTAAACATGGCGCCTGTCCACCGATGTGTTTCAGGTCTCCGGTGACAGCCAGTGTGGTTAAGAGAATTTACTAGTATTTTCAATACCAGTATTCAAATAATTTAAATCTACATGCTAGTTGCGTTGGCCCATACTATTTTAACGCACCTTCGTGTACGCCAGCCCGTAGTTTCTGAATAACTGATTAGGCCAAGTCCTGGACTACAAGTCCAAATCAGTAGAAAATCTTCATGGACATGCGTTTTTATTTCTGGGCTAAATCAGTGTCAAGGAAGCTGACCTGAGGAGATCTGTTGTATGGTGAAACTTAAAACTGTAAAATCAAGTCCATTGTTTTCTTGCATAGAAACAGTTTTTGTAGTTGGATAGCCTGCCACATTTAGCAAACCCAGGCCTTGAAAATTAAATGTCTTAAACTGAGCTCATGGTTACACATTAACTTAATATGCTCTGCATATTACCTTTTTAATTAGTTGTCAATTATACATTTAATTGGGTTACCTCATTTGTACAAGAAACGTTGATTAAAAGCATTCACCCCTGACGAACAGACACTTTTATTCAAACTTTGAACATTTCTCCTATGTCTGTTTCTTCCATTGCAATCTTTTGAAATTATTTTCTTTTGTCCAATAAACCTGGGTGAGTGGAAACCTGCCTAATGAGTCAGAGTACTGGCCAATCATTACTTCTTATCCTGCAGGATTTTAATTGACTCACTATTGAATTATTGGAACATGAGGCAATGTCAGACCAGCCTACATCTTATCTTAATCCTAAATGAGCTGTTAAGCAAATGTTGAATTTAGCAAACCACGCAGTATTCTCATTAACCAGAACCACTGACACAACCAGAACTGACCCAGTCTTCTCACTAACCAGAACCAGAACCACGGACACAACCTGAACTGTCCCAGTCTTCTCACTAACCAGAACCACGGACACAACCAGAAGTGACCTGGTCTTCTCTGTGTCACTAGATTTGAATGATCCTGGCTTTTATCTGCTTTTCCTGGCTTTTTTTTCTGCCCATCTCCCACAATGCCTGTTGTTGACTCAGGAAGTGTGGGGGTGTACGTCAATACATCCTGTCAGTGCTCCTTCCTGTTCCTATTGACGCAGATGACCTGGGTACCAGGTTTTATCTCCACCATTAAAAAGGATCCACCTTAGAAAGGCTGACCTGACCTGTGAACTAAAGCTTGGGCACTAGCACACCAACGTTGTTCTCTGGTGTGTCTAACAGTTATTAGATGTATGTTTTTCGAGGATGATTGCTAGTTCAATGTTAATCCCTTGAATAAAAGCACAACAACCTTAAATGTAACACTTTTTGTCAAATGAATCTGGATATCTTAAGCTAGGATCATATCGTTGACAGTTGCAGGGCTTATTTAGCAGTCTGATTTAGCACAGAAAGTTAGCTGGAAATTACAATGGAAATTAGGCTAGTAACTAACTTTCCAATGAAGCGAACAATAAGTTTTCACTGAAGTATTTTAAGATATTCAGCAGTTTATTATAAATTAAGTTAAGGTGGCCATATTATATTTAGTGTAGCTAGGCCTAGGTTCAGATTCAGAAGATAATTATGAATGTTAGCTAGTATGCTAGCCTTCTGCACAGAAAGACACCGAATTGCTACTATAGCTACCTTTAAAAATAAAGTCTACGGATGAGACATTTCAACAAGACCGCTTTGAACGGTCGTTAACTAGCTAACTCAGAAAATTACTTCACTGATTAAGTTTGAGTCAACGTTAACTTAAATCGCGCATCAATAAAAGCACCGTCTCGTAACTATAACGTATATAATATATTTTACGTAAACCTTGCTTTCTTGTTTTTTATTTGAATTGGTATGTTGCGCTGTTCCCTTATGCAGACGTATCTTTGGCGCAGTTTCTTCAACAGCTTTGATAACTGATGATCGCTGGCAGCCAACCAGGATTTTTTTTTCAGCCCCACCAGGGCACAACAGCAATTTTGACCACAATAATGTATGCAAGAAGGATAGCATTACGGCTACTCAAGGAGGCGTCAGTGGTCACGGGCTGTTGTGGCTGCTGTGAAATGTAAGCGTGGTTAGCGTCTCTGGTTAGCGTCTCTGGTTAGCGTCTCTGGTTAGCGTCTCTGGTTAGCGTCTCTGGTTAGCGTCTCTGGTTAGCGTCTCTGGTTAGCGTCTCTGGTTAGCGTCTCTGGTTAGCGTCTCTGGTTAGCGTCTCTGGTCGGTGTTGTTCATGTTAATGGGTTAGAATGAGGATTAGGGTGATGTTTAGGCATGAATGTAAGGTGGTTGGGGTTGTAGGGTGGGTGTGTCCTACACTATGCAGTGGTTAAGTCAGAAGTTTGATGATGTCTTGAGTGATGTCGACTGACCTTTGTCTCCATACTTAGACTCAGAAAACAACACATAAGTGCACTCTAAGAAACAACCAATGGGATCAGTGTGTCCTGCAGCCGTGTGTTCCAGACAAAGACTGTCTTGTTGCTGACTGAACCGAACCACACATACTTTCTCAGATAGCGACCAAACCCCAGTCCAGACAGGCTTTGTCCCTTGCTGAGAGTTAAGTGTTTCTGCTGAGGAGGGAATGTTTTGCTGCTAGTCTGCTGGGGGGCCCGTCTGTTTTTCCGGCTAATTAACAGGTCCAACTGCCAAGAGGTCATTCCAGTAGTCAGTAGTATTTTATTAAGCCCAGTCAGTTGAGCACAAACCAAAGGCTGCTTCACCTGACCTCACCTGACCCCACCTGACTGCTGGTGTGCTGTGAGTTTGACCCTGACTAGCTAACAGAGCCTCTTCTCTCCCCAGCCAAAGCCTTCGCTTGTTGTGATGCCGTGCTTGGAAGCTATTGAAAGCTTCTTTACGCGCGCGCGCACACACACACACACACACACACACACACACACACACACACACACACACACACACACACCTACCTCTGCTTCTCGTGAACAGTAACCAAACAAATATAAGTGTGTAGACACAGCCAGGTCATGCTGATGGAATCCATGTTTCTGTCTCTAATCACAGAGACCACAAGTCACCACAGGCCTCCACACACACACACACACACACACACACACACACACACACACACACACACACCCTCTGTCAGGACAAGATCACTATAATTCATTGTCGTTCCTTTTCATTACGAAACATAAAATGGGGGAAGGATGACGGGGGGGTGAAGAGGGACAGAGGATTGGGGGATGGGAGGGGGTTGGGGTAATGTCAACGATGCTCCCACGGACGGTAGAATCGCTGTGCCGGTATAAATATCTGCCACACTATTTGGCCACAGTGCCCATTTTGCCCATAATGTGAAGTAATGTTGTGTAGAGTAGACCATAACTGTGAAGAGATACTTTAAATAATCTAATAACACACAGAGTTTCCTTTCATCTTTAAACGTAAATTGATTCACCACGAGCTGGGCTTTCTGTCAGCAATGATGATTGGAGGAAAGGAATCAGGCCGAGTCCCTCTGGTCCCCAATGAAATGATCAAGCTGGCTTCCTCCATCGTTTGGACATGGTCAGATCACGAACAGATTTTTTTTTTTAATATGAACTATCTGCAAAATACCGGTGCAAAAGTTTTGCTGAATCATTCAACCTGTGTGTCTATGAGAAGATATGAATATCCCACCAGCTTTCACAATGTCATGGGCTGCAGTACTCAACCCCTCTGTTTAGTCAAGTAACAATGTGTTCAGGACTGAAATGCAGCCAAAAATCATCAAAATAAGTCACACGGCCTCACGTGGGAAATGGAGGTTTTGAAGGACTGCCCGTGTCCCATATAAGTACAACATCTGGTCGGTGTCAATTGAGTATTGAATTTCAATCATAGTTTTAACTACAAAGCCTAGGAAGCCTGGACCAGATAATCATTATGTGGTGGATGTTGTGTTAAACCACCCAGCAACATCAGAGATTCAGCTGTCCTTCTCAACTGGGGATGAGTCACCCTACGTTGTAAATACGCCATAAGACTGACATAGTTGAAAGGAGAAATCTGTAGTTGGAATATTTCTAAAATATGCATCCGTTATGCAATGCAATAATCCCAAAAATAGGCCGTCAAAGGAATGAAATTTAATGCAATTACCTGTCATTGGGATTGAGTTAGATTTCCTCTTTAAAGTGGGTGTTATGGTCACCTTTTGCGCATGGATGGGGTAAATGTGGTTAGTTTTTGACAGTTTTCTTTACTAGCATTAAACAAGATTCAGTTACATTAATTTATAAGATTTAAAATGCCCATACATGTTAATTTGTGGACACTTCCTAAACTTGTACTTAAAGCAACGGATCGTTGACATTTGCTCGGACTACATTTTGCTTGTTATCAATTCATGTTAAAAATTGAATGAGCATTAACAAATTACGACAGCGTCTGTGGTACATCAGTTTCTGCTTGGATAGCATCTGGCTCTTAGGAATGAATATCTCAGTCTTTGACTAAGATGTTTTTAAATATAATTTATTTGTGATGATCACACACTGGAAACTACAACACTATGCATAGTTTATATTCATCATAATGATTTATTTGTATTTATTTTGGTCCGTATGAGTATGTTCTACATTTCCATCAACTTTGAAATCCACCAGCAGGATGCAGTGGGCTTAAAGGGTATGTGGACTTAATGGATATGCTTTTCCTGGGACCGACCCACCTAATGTAGCCCCCCCACAGTAAAGCCACCCCAGTTTTAGGTCTGGGCCTGAAGACTAGGTTTATGTCCTTTATTGGGATGTTCTGTTACTTTGTGCAGCTTAGAAGAATGTTCTTGTTTTCAAGCTCAGCCTTCGCTGTGCGATTAATGTTAAGCAAGACTGAAACGACTGCTGGCCTTTGTTTTACCTCCGCAGGGTGTGTCTCTGTCCTCACTGCTTCTGTATTTTGATGATACTGCTGCTTCTTACCTGTGAAATAACAACGTTCCCAACGCTGCTTCTTCATGCTAAAAATCCACAGCCTTGCTAACTGCACCCCCTTATGTGTCAGTCAGTACTGGGCCGATTACTCTGCAAAGAAAAGTGTCTCGTATGCTTCAGAGTTTCCTCGTCTTCTTGGATGACACGGTGGTCTTCTGTCTCACTCTTTCCGCTCCACCAGTGTTTGCTCTACAGGGAGGTGTGACATCTCACAATGCGGTGCCGCCAGTCCCAGCCAGCCACAACACCTCTCTGTTACAGACACACCTTGCCTGCACGGGCTCCGACAGGCTGGACCGTCACCCATGTTCACAGCTGACCAGGGGTCCATGTCAAAGCACGTAGTGTCAGCCTGGCCTACAACTAGAGGCTTAGCTGAACCCAGCAGGGCTGCTATTAAAGGCTTTATCAGACTGGCTTGCTGTGGAAGCCAGGTAGGGAGTGCTAGTTAATTAACAACTGTGTGTTTGTTTGGTGACTTCATTCTATAACCTTGGTTTGCATCACTGTAAGAATGACTGTAAGCCATTGAAGTAAACGTCCCATAAATCTCATGTGTGCAGTGAGAAGGGCTTCAATCTAAAGATCACACAAGACTCCCCATCACTCGCCCCCGTCTGTCTGCCTGTCTGTCACT